>PVIW01003408.1:0-168995 GCA_004026585.1 Noctilio leporinus | reverse complement strand
ACCACTGAAGGCCTATTCCTTGTATTCATATATTTGGTTCTGTTTTGCTTGTTGTTAGTTTTGCTCATTATTGTCCCGTAATGGGTGAGATCATATGATATTTGTCCTTCACTGACTGGCTTATTTCACTAAGCACAATACTCTCCAGTTCCATCCATGTTGTTGCAAAGGGTACAAGTTCCTTCTTTCTTTCTGCTACATAGAATTCCAGACTGTGTTCTCTTATGCCAACTTTCCCTGCGCTCCTGCCACCTAATATACTCACACAATCACTTCTTAGCTTCCCATTACAGTATTGTCACCTTGCGAGTGAAATCAATGTTTAGTGTTATGTTTTGTTGTTGTTGTTGTTGTTGTTTTTAACTCTGTTGGGGGTATGATGGAATTTTCTTTCTTTTTTACTCCATCACCATTCAATCCCCCAAGTCTTCTACCCCCTATGCACCTGCCCAGCACCCCCACAATTATTACACTGTTGTCCATGTTCATGACTTCCTTCTGTGCTCTGTATTTATGATGTCACAAAAGTGTAATTCACTAGTGACCTAGAAGTCACAATAAAACGATATTATTCTTTGAACAACTTTATGTTTATTTGTTTGATTGCTTGCTTGCTTAATTTTTCATGTACCCCTCACAAGTTCTCTTCAAATTCTCTGACAGAACAATAGAAATCATCTCAATATATGTAAATCTTATTTTTTTTCCTTGTTGAACTGTCTTGGCATCCCTGTGGCATCATTTTGATAACTGTATCTTTGTAATGGGTTTTGAATGGGGAAGTTGAGGTCCTTCAGCTTACTCCCCTTTCTCCATACTGTTTTGGCAATTCTGGATGACTGTCTTTTTCTTGACTAATTGACCTGGCAAGAACCTCCAGTAATAATATTGAATACAAGTGATTGTCACAGGGTAGAAGAAACCTATCCCAGCAAAAGCCTGCAGTTTGGCAATGCATGGTGGGACCTAGTGGAGCACAGCCATTGTCCTCCATGCGCCAAGGAAATAGGAGGGGTTTAACCACAGAATAGTGATGGAAAAGCTACAGGGCTGCATGAGATTCAGCAAGTGGTCAGAACTGGCCACCATGTCCACTGCATCAAAGGCCACAGCCAGGGATTTAAGAGTAAGGTGGCAACCATTAAGTTAAGGACATGTAGTTTACACAGAGTTAGGGGAAGTTCATGCAGTTTAAAAGTTAGGAAGGGCATGTGGTTTAAAGGCTAGAGAGCCACATGGTTTGAGATAGATTCTGAATTAAGAGTTAGGAAGAGGGGCTCTGGCTGGTGGCTCAGTGGAAAGGTGCCGGCCTGTGGTCCCAAAGGTCGCTGGGTCGATTTCCAGCCAGGTCCCCAGCCAGGTCCCCAGCCAGGTTCGTAGCTGGAGGCAGGTGAAAGGCAACCATACACTGATGTCTCTCTCCCTCTCTGCCTCTCTCCCTACCCTTCTCTCTAAAAATAATAAATAAAATCTTAAAAAAAATTTTTTTTTTAAAGAATGGGGACTTAATGACAGAATTCCACCTTTAACTTAAATCTGTATAACCTTTAAATAAACAAATTCCTTTCCTTTTCACCAACTCTGTTATTAAGAACCCCTTATTACTAAAAAGCCTGTGGGTTCTGTTTCACGATGAGAGAAAACTTCCTTGTCTTGTTTCTCATTTTAGGGGGAAAGCATCCTATCTTTCACCATTGAATATGTGGGTTTCTATAGAAGCCCTTTATCTGATGATTAAGGAACTTCCCTTCTATTCCTAGGTGGTTGAGTTTTTATTATCAAAGAGTGGATTTTGCCAAATACTTTTAAAAAATACAGTTATTTATCTTATTTTTATAGAGAGGGAAGAGAAGGAGAAAGAGGGAGAGAAACACTGATCCGTTGCCCCTCCAACACCAGGCAAGGGTGAGGGGCAGGGAGGGTGGAGGGAAGGGGCGTGGAGAGGAACCTGAAACCCAGGCATGGGCCCTGACAGGGAATCCAACTGAAACAGGAGAGGGAGAAGCTGGGAAAATTCCTGGACAAGAGGGTTAGGGAAACTGAGAGAGCTGAGCATAGTGGCTGAGCAATTTCCAGCCAAGTGCAGATGGTCACCAGGGCAAAAAGCCCAAGGACCTGGCAGGAGCAAAACTGGGAAAACAAGAACCTCACTCCCAGGGTAACCCCTTCTCCCTTGACCTTTCCTCTCTGAAGATAACACCTAGGCCTCAGGTTTTTTACTTTTTTAGCTCCAGGCTCAGAAAAGCAGTGAAACCAGGTGGACAATGTCAGGACCAACTGCCCTGACTGAAGACCCCCTGCCCCGTCACTGACCAGTCAGTGGACACCATGACCTTGAAAGCAGACAGTCGGACAATTAATGAATAGTCTACTGAAACACTCCCAGGACACCTCACCTAAGATTCCCACCTGCAAGGAATAAATAAAAACTTCAAGACAAAGGACCCAGCATGCACGCAGGTGCTCTCTCACGGCAGCCTGTGCCATTTGCTTTCCTTTTCTTCACACCCCAGTCTTTTCTTCACAGGCAGGGGTCTCCTGAGCTCTAGGGCAATGGGCACCTGGCAGCCTGTCTCAGACAGACCTGTCCCCAAAGTCCCCTCTCCTCTGAATTCCCAGTGAGCTAA
Source organism: Noctilio leporinus (assembly GCA_004026585.1). Taxonomy (NCBI): domain Eukaryota; kingdom Metazoa; phylum Chordata; class Mammalia; order Chiroptera; family Noctilionidae; genus Noctilio; species Noctilio leporinus. The sequence continues at coordinate 166,368 of PVIW01003408.1, read as the reverse complement.
GGCAGCCCAGCCTAGCTCTCCTGTTGCTCCTGCTATGCTAAACCTTCCTTTGTTTCACTGTCCCCAGTTTTAATAACTGTGTCCCAACAGTCACTGTTGTCAAATCTTTCCTACACAAAGTCAAGTACCCACAGAAATGGCTCTAGGCAGACGCACTGAGGGCCAGGCCCTTATCTGGTAACAAAACCAGCGACCTTACACTTTGTGGAATGATGCCCAACCAAGTCACCTAGGTCTGAGCAGAAATGCTTTTCCTTTGTTTGTTGAGATGGTTATGTGGTTTTATCCTTTATTCTATTATTATGGTATATTACATTGATTGATTTTAGTACGTTAAATTAACCTCGCGTTCCCGGGACAAATTTCGTTGTCCCAGTGTATAATTCTTTTTATATGTTGCTGAATTTGATTTGCTAGTATTTGTTGAGCATTTTTGCATTCACAGTCATGACAGATATTGGTCTATAGTTTTCTTGTGATGTCTTTGATTCTAGTATCCGGGTAATACTGGTCTAATAGAATGATTTGAGAAGTGTATTCTTAATAGTTTGGTTGAGTTGGAATGATTTTTTATTTTTATTTTTTTTAGAACAGGGGCTAGCAAACTTCTATAAAAGAACAGATAGTAAATATTTTAGATTTTAGGGTCCACGAATGGTCTTTGTTATAGTCTTCTTTTTTTTTTTTTTTTTAATGGTTTTCATAACTCTTTAGACATTTAAAAACCATTCTCAGCTCAGGGCCAATTGAGAAACAGGCCGTGGCCTGGATTTGGCCCTCAGACCTTCTTGGCCTAGTCTTGCTTTACAATTTTAAAGGCATTGCTCCATTTTTTACTGTCTTTCCTCATCTTTTCCATGTGAACTTTGTTATTGTGGGGTTTTTCTTTTTCCATCTTTCTCTAATTTCTGGAAATTCCTCAAGGACGTATTGCAATGTGTGTCTTTTTTATTCATTACACTAGGAAATCTATCAATATGAAAACTGTCAACATGGAAATAAATATCCCTTTAGTTTTAGAAGGTTTTTAAAAAATGATTTCTTTGCTAATTTCTTCCTTATTTTGCTGTTCTCTCCTTCCTGAACTACTATTGTTCATAAATTAATCTTCTACTTTTCTTAATCTTTCTCTACAGTTCTCTTCTTTTTACCCTTCTCCATCATTTGCCTTTTTTTCAATTATATTTTATTGATTATGCTATTACAGTTGTCCTGGTTTTTCCCCCTTTGCTTCCCTCTACCCAGCACCCTCATCCCCTCAGACAATTCCCCCACCATTGTGCATGTCCATGGGTCATGCATGGAAATTTTCTGGCTACTCCATTCCTTGTACAATACTTTACATCCCCAAGGCTATTCTGTAACTACCTATTTGTACTTTCTTTGTTGTTGTTTTTAAGATTTTACTTATTATTTTTAGAGATAAGGGCAGGGAGGGAGGCAGAGAGGGAGAGAAACATCAACATATGGTTGCCGTTCACTTGCCTCCAGCTGGGGACCAGGAAGGAAACCTGGCTTGCAACTTGGACATGTGACCTGACTGGGAATTGAACCAGCGACACTTGGGTTCACAGGCCAGCACCAATCCACTGAGCCACACCAGCCAGGGCTTATTGGCTTTTTAAAGGTTCACTTCTGCTCTGCTAAGTCAGTTATCATTCACACACCAATATTTTAGTTTCAAAATTTTTTAGATATTTTTCCTCTCTTTGACTCTTACCCTCTTTGAAGCTGAGGGGTTATGATGTTAGATTATTTTACTCTAAGTTTGCTGAGTTATTGAAAGAAGCTTGGATAATTATGTGAGGTAGAGCCATCTATTATGTTTTAATGAAAATCATTACCTCCTTTTCAAAGAAGGTGACCCCACATCCCTGGGCAGCATCCTCACTGAGATGCAGTTCCTCCCTCGCTGTCATATTCTACATATAGATGGTTGTGACCCCCACTGCTGGTTCTTACAGGTTTTGGACCACCCCACCCCCCGAAAAAACTATCGAATCAGTAGTCCAACTTCTTACCTCAGAAACCTAGAAAACAGCTCTGAATGGTGTGGCCCAGTTGGTTAGGTGTCATCCCGCAAAGCAAAAAGATACTGGTTTGATTCCTGGTCAGGGCACATGCCTAGTTTTCAGGTTTGGTCCCTGGTCCGGGTGCATACGAAAGCCAGCTGGTCAGTGCTTCTCACATCGATGTTTCTGTCCCTCTCTTTCTTCCTCCATTCTTTCTCTCTCTCTCAAAACAAACAAACAAACAAACAAACAAAAACAAACCCAAAAAACTAGAAAACAAGCAAAATAAACCTGAAGCAAACAGAAGAACGAAATAACAAAGGTAACAATGGAAATTGATAAAATTGAAACCAGTCAAACAATACATATAACCCATGATCTGATTCTTTGACAAATCAGTAAAATTGACAAACCTCTTACAGGACTGACAAAGAAAAAAGAGAGAACACAAATGACCAGTATTAGGAATGAAGCAGGGGGTAACACTGAGAACCCTGCCGACATAAAAAGGACAATAAGGGAATGTTATAAACAACGTTATCCACATACATCTGACAACTTAAACGAAATGGACCACTTCCTGAAAACAGCAAAATTGTACTGCAATTCACTCAGTACAGAAGAGATCATTTGAACAGCTCTGTAAATACTAAAGAAATTGAACTCATAATTAAACATTCCCCCAAATGAAATCTCCAGGACCCTATACTCTTGCTGAATTTTTTTTTTGTCTAATTGGTCTATCAATTGCTGAGAGAGGAATGTTGACATCCTCAACTGAAATCGCAGCGTGGCCACTATTTCTCAGCTCGTTTTGATCAGATTCTGCTTTAGTTTTGCAGCTCTGTTGCTCTGTGTGCACACATTCAAAATTGCTATGTCTTCTTGATGAACTGAGATTTCATCATTATATAATGTCCCTTTTTTTTTCCTCTAGTAATTTTGTCTGATATTAATACAGTCACATTTGATTTCCTTTAATATTTACATGATGTGTCTTTTCCTGTGGTTTTACTTTCCATCACTATATTTGAAATGAGTTTCTTATAAACAGTATATAATTGGCCATGGTTTAAGTCCACTGTGCCTATCTCTGCCTTTTTTTTTTTTTTTTTTTTTAATTATTTTTTAGAGAGAGGGGAAGGGAGAGAGGCAGAGTGGGAGAGAGACATCAATGTATGGTTGCCTTCCACCTGCCTCCAGCTACAGATTTGGCTGGAGACCTGGCCTGCAACCTGGTTATGTGCCCTGGCTGGGAATCAAACCAGCGACCTTTGGGTTCGCAGGCCGGTGCCTTATCCACTGTGCCACCAGCCAGGGCTATCTCTGGCTTTTAATTGATATATTTAGACCATTTGTATTAAATATAATTACTAATATATTAGGGCTTAAGTCTGCCATTATATTTCTTTTCTGTTTAGTTCCTCTGTTTTTCATTAAAAAAAAAAGTTTTATTTATTTCTGTTTTTAGAGAGAGGGGGGAAGAGAAGGAGAAAGAGGAGGGAGAGAAACATCCATGTGAGAGAGAAACATCAATCAGTTGCTTCTTGTATGCACCCTAACTAGAGACTGAACCTAGGCATGTGCCCTGACCAAGGATCGAACTGGCAACCTTCTGCTTTGCGGAACATTGTCCAATCTACTGAGCCGCCCTCATTGGGGCTGCTTTTCCTTTCTCTGTTTTCTTTTTCCTGCCTTCCTGTTGACTATTCAAACACTTTTTAGAATGCCATTTTGATTTACCAATAGTATTCTATTGTATAGCATTTTCAGTGGTTCTCTAGACATTACATTATATACAATAACTTACTATAGTCTACTGGTGTCACCATTTTATTTTGAGTGTAGTATAGAAGTCCCAATACCCTTTATGTCCCTTTACTGTCCTTGTATCCATTTTATGTATATAATGCATTATATACATGTATACAGGAGATCATTCTATATAAAATATTGAAAATTATACATTTTATCTACAGACATTTAGAACCTTATCAGAAGATTTTATAATTTTTTCTTCAACTGTCAAATATAATTTAGGAAACTTAAGGAGAGCTTATTATAATAATCCATAGTTTTACTCTTGCTATTATTTTTCCCCCCTTTCTGATGGTTCAAGATTTTATCTTTTATTATTTCCTTTCTGTTTCAAAATTTTTCTTGTTATTCTCTTAGGGTGGATCGGCTAGTAACAAGTTTTTTAAAACTTTTTCTGACAATGTCATAATTTCCCTTCATACCTACTATTTTCACTGGGTATAGGATTCTAGGCTGACAGTTCTTTTCTTTTTGTATTTGAAAAATATTATCCCACTTTCCACTGGCCTCTAAACTTAGAGAAATCTGCTGTATTCAAGTTATTTTTCTTCTACATATAGGTGTTAACATTTTCATCTTTGAACTATATCAAGATTTTTGTTTGCCTTTATTTTTCAGAAGTTTAGTTATGGGTTTTGGCATGGATTTCATTTGACTTATCTTCTTTAGGGTTTACTCTAATTTTTGAATCTGTAGGTTTATGTGTTGTCAGATTTGGGGAGTTTTCAATCATTATTTCTTAAAGTACTTTTTCAGTCCACCCTCTTTCTCTCCTCTTTCTAGGACTCTGATGACAAAGATGTTAGGCTCTTTGTTACAAACCCAAAGATCCCTTAGGCTCTATTCATTTCTTTCCCAAGCTATTTTCTGTCAGTTATTTAGTTTTAGTTATTCCTATTGTTGTATCTTTAAGTTTAGTGATTCCTTTTTTCTCTCTCCTCCATTCTGCTGTGAAGCTCATTCACTGACCTTTCTTTTTGAGTATTGCATTACTAAGCTATAAAATTTTCAGTTGGTTTCCTTCTATCTTCTAGTTCTTTGCTGAGACTTCGTTTTCACTTGTTTCAACCATGTTCGTAATTGTTGAAGTGATTTATCATGGTTGCTTAAAATCTCAGATAATTGTAACACTTTTGTCACCTCGGTGTTGACATTAATTTTTTGAAATTTTAGTTATTGATTTTAGAGAGGAAGGGAGACAGAAACATGCATTTGTTTTCCACTTATTTACGTTTCATCAATTGCTTCTTGTGCGTGCCCTGACTGGGTATCAAACCTGCAACCTTGGCACTTTGGGATGATGCTCTAACCAACTGAGCTACCCAACTAGGACAATGCTGATATCCATTGATTGTCATTTTTTAAAAAATTCAGTTTGAGATCTTCTTGGTTCTTGATATGACATGTAATTTATTGAAACCTTGATGTTTTTATATTGTGTTACGAGGCTAGATCTTCTATAAATCCTCTATTTTATCAGGGTTTCTCTGACAAAGAAAGCCCCATCAGGGAAATGGGATAGAGTGGGGCAGTTATCCAACTTATTATTGCTAGGTGAAGGTAGAAGCCGGTTCCTCACTTGGCCTCTATTGACAACCAAGGGAGCGAGATTCCTCATGATACTGGTCAAGGGTAGGAATTCCAGATCCTTGCATGGTCAACACTCATTGACGGTGAGCATCCTGACTTTCCACTAGGTCTCTGCTGGTGCTGCTCCAATGGAGAAGAGGAGGGGAGCTTCATTACTGCCAAGTGGTGGTGGAAGTCCAGACTTCTCACGTAATCTCAACTGGCGTTGAGCGGGGGCTATCATGAAACTAGCCATCGGAATGTAAGTCCTAATTTCCTACTTGACCTTCTCTGACAACACCCTGGCAGGAATGTTGGGACCCCTCATTACAGCTCTGTGAGGGTTAAAATCTAGGCTTCTCCTCCTGCTTTTGCTGCCATGTGTGGAAGTGGGGCTGTCTGTCTTCAGTGGTATTTGACTGGAGTAGAGCAGCTATTATCTAAAAATTTTGTATCTCTAGGCCACTCCTTTCCTGATTCTTTAGCTCAATTGGTTTTTATTTTTTTGAGGGGGGTGTTTGTTTCTCTGTGCCTATGGGTTATTCTGAGTTGATGGCTTCTTTAGCTTCAAATCTGGAATGTATGAGGCCAAAATAAAACCCCAAATGACCTCACTATCATGTCATTCCTGGCCACTCTGCCCTTAGCTCTCCACATTTCAGAGTCTTCTCAGGTTTGTGGTGTATATGATGTCCAGGTATTTATTTATTTGTTTGTTTGTTTGTTTTTCACTACTGTTTAGTCCCCTTGCACCCTCTCCCTGCTGCAGTCACCACACTGTTGTCCATGTTCACGAGTCCTGTTTCCTTTTTGCACAATCTTTTCACTCCCTAGTCTCCCCTGCCCTGCTTAGCTGTCATGCTGCTCTTGATCTACGAGTCTCTTTTTTCCTTGTTAGTTCATTACATCCCATATATGAGTGAAATCATATGGGTCTTTCTTTGACTGGATTATTTCATTTAGCATAATGTTCTCCAGGTCCACCCATACTGTTGCAAAACGTAAAATGGTTTTCTTTTTAAAGGCCGAGTAGTATTCTATTGTGTAAATGTTCCATAGTTGTTTTATCCTCTTATCTACTAATGGGCACTTGGGTTGCTACCATATCTTGGCATTTGTTAACACTGCAACGAACATAGGAGTGTTTATGTTCTTTCTAATTAATGTTCTGGGTCCCTTTGACTATATTCCCAGAAGTGGGATTGCTGGGTCAAAAGGCAGATCCATTTTTAATTTTTTGAGCTATTTCCATACTGCTTTCCATAATGGCTACACAATCTGCATTCCCACCAATGGTGCAAAAGCATCTCCTGATGTGCAGAGGTTGTAGATGTCCTGAACAGGAGGAACAGAAAGATGTATGTCTGTTCCACTGACCCGGAAGCAGAAGTACCCAGTTCGTTATTTTTCCATTTCATAAACAAGGAAACAGAGTCTTTATATGTGTTCCAAATCGCAAGATTTAAAGCCAGATACAGAATACTTACCATGCAGCTATTCCTCCTGCCAGAGACCATAGTGCCCCAGAACCTGTAAGAGCCAGTAACAGAGGCCCCAACTTACCACATGTTGTTGTGTGCCTCAGTCACCCAGCAGGTAAAAGCAGAGCTGGAATGCAATGTTGCACCTATGTGACTCTGTAACTAGTACTCTCTTCTGTGCTGGACAGGCCCATAGGGCCTTGATCTAAATTTTATAAGAGTGGTCGGTCATATGAGATAAGGATTAGGTTTGCTACTCAGGGATTCAGAGAGCAGAGAGCATTCATCAGAAATGCTATCAAGCAAGGTCTCTAAAGGTATGTATGGTTCTTGGACCACCTGCATAAGAATGTTACCATGTCTGTTAGAAATGCAAATACTGAGGTGATTGTGTGTGTGCGTGTGTGCGCGCGCATCCCCTGAAAATTGTTAACCACTTGGGGAAAATTCCATGACCTCTTGGAGCTTCTCAAACTAAAACTATGATTCTCTTGAGGAAATTGCCCCCGTCACACCACATGTTGCTATTTCAATGTCTGGTAAAACTAGCCTGGTGAGCAAGGTCATCCCCGTCCTGGCTTTTGTGGGAACACACCAGGAGCTTTGGGCATCAGGGAGCATCCTCCGGGGAAGGACAGCAAAAAGAAGGGGAGAGGGACAGACCTAGTCAGAAGTCGCAGACAGTAGGAGACTAATGGGATTAATACTTGGCATTCATTAGCCAAGGGTTCTGGAATCTTGCCAGCCCTCTCCAGAAAATGGCCCCAAATGCCCTCTTAATAGCATTAAATGAAATGCCAAATCAGAGATGCTGGCTGATCAATCTCCTTGGGGTTTTTCTACAGACACTATGCAGAGGGGTGGGGAGGATCCTTCAGCGGGGCTACCTCTGCTGTTCTCCCAGCAGGCAGTGGCAGCACTTGGTCCATTTTCATAGTTTCCTGTCCTCTGGTCTGGAGGGAAGGAGCCAAACAAATAGGTCTGCTAATGCTCAAAGCTTAAACCTTACCCCAACCTACCCACCCCACCCCACCCTACCCCAGAGCACAAAGACATCTTTCAAGGGGGATCCAGGTAGAGTACACAAAATGTATTTGTTTGTTTATCAAATCTATTTTTAATTATAATTGACATACAGTAGTATGAGTTTCCAGTGTACAACATAGTAATTAGACATTTATATATGAAGACATTTACTTATGAAGTAATCACCTCAATAAGTCTAATACTCATTTGACACTGTATATAGTTTTACAATTTTATTGAAATTTTATTGACTATATTTCCTACGCTGTACTTTATATTCCAGGGACCATTTTTATAACTGGCAATTTGTACTTCTTAATCCCTTTCACCTTTTTTGTTCATTCTCCCAACCTGTCTTCCATCCAGCAACTATCAGTTTGTTCTCTGTATCTATAAATTTGTCCATCCATTTCTTTTGTTTTATAGATTCCACATATAAGTGAAATCATATGGTATTTGTATTTCCCTGTCTGAATTATTTCACTTAGCATAATACCCTCTAGGTCCATCCATGTTATTGCAAATAGCAAAATTTCTTCTTTATTTATTTAATGGCTGCATAATATGCTATGGTATACGGTATATGTACCAAAGCTTCTTTATCCGTTCTTTTTCTTTTTCTTTTTTAAGTTTTAGAGAGAGAAGGGAAGGAGAGAGAAAGAGAGGGAAATAAACATCAATGAGGGAGAGAAGCATCAATGTGTGGCTGCCTCTTGCATGTTCCCAACTGGGGACCCAGACCACAGCCCAGGCATGTGCCCTGACTGGGAATTGAACCAGTGATTCTTTGGTTCACAAGCTAGCACTCAATCCCCTGAGCCACACCAGCCAGGGTTATCCAGTCATCTACTGATGGACACTTAGATTGCTTCCAATTCTTGACTGTTATACATAGTGCTGCCACAAACATAGGGGTACGTATGTCTTGGGTTTCTTCAAATAAATACCCAGAAGTAAAATTGCTGGGTCATATGGTATTTCTTGTTTTAATTTTTTGAGGAACCCCCATACTGTTTACCCATGGACACAAATTTTAGGTTGAAGTGGTGTTCTGAGCAGAGAACCCATTGTGGAATGGTGTCAGGTAGGACTTACTTTTTCTGAACATCGACTGAGCCTAGGTTCCTTGAGAATCCCAGAGGCCTCAGACTGAGAGGAGGGAGCCCCCATCGATGGGGTACCACTTCTCCTTTCAAGGCCAGGCCCCGGGGCAGAGAACCTACTCGGAAATCCATCTGGGCCCTGGAGACTCACAGGTCTGGTTACCCGAGTTGTTACTTCCCATCTTTTTTAGCATGTCGTTCACCATAGATCTGGACTCTGCCTGACGGAAAGTTCTTGGAATTTCTAGCAGAGGCCCCGCTGCCTCATCAGACCACTTACTCACGTTCTGCTTGGCCTTGCCAATGGGATTTAATGGTGATCCATCATCCTCTGCTCCCCATGACAAGCCTTGATTGCCTCCTCACCCGCACCCTTCCTTTCTCCTAAGAAGAATTGGGAAGCAAGAGCGGAGAGTTAAGCAGTGGGGGCTCCTGTGAAGCAGCTGAGGCCCCTAGGGGACCAGAGCTGGTGGGCCAGATGGGAAGCACCCCTGCGCCCAGGATGCTTCTATGTCAGCAGCAGCCATCAACTCTGCCGGCCAGAATCTCATTGGCCAGGCCTTGTCTCCTGCCAGGAGCAGAATCTGTGCCTCTCACCGAGATCAATCAGCAGCACAGTCAGCAGCAGAGTGGGCCGAAAGCAATTTCTTCATGACATTTCCAAGGGAGGGTAGGATTCAGCACATTGCGCATTTCACTGGGCTCCCTGAAGGTCTGATAGCATCCAGACCTATAGCCAGCTGGCACCTGAAAAGCTGGGTGGGTGGTTAATGTGTGTGTGTGTGTGTGTGTGTGTGTGTGTGTGTGTAGGTCTGCTCTAGCTTTCCACAGTTTTGCACGCAAGAGCAAGCACAGGTGCTTCCAGGTGCCTGCTAAATAATCTTGTCTCTGTGACATAAAAATGAGAAATCAATCCTGGCAATTACCCTATTTCATCAATTCTAATATGCCATTGATTATAAGAGGCACCATTGATTTAATAACTGCTTTTTGAGAAAGGAGGAATGTGGCAATAAACATGTACATCTATTTTAAGACATCCTTATTTCAGAAACATTAAAATGCGTGTAGGGGATCGGGGGAGATGCGTAGTTATAATTAAGAGAAAAAGGTAATTGGGAGATATTCAAACCAATTGCCTGTTTGAATTCACCAGTAAATGCAGTTGGTATGATTTATAAGTCTGTACTGGGAGAGAGAACCTTTTTAGGTGAAGGATTTTTGTCTGTTGTGGGCCCCCTGGTCAGTGGCTCAACCATCCTGAGTTCCATTATTGTGCCTCATTCCTTCCCAGGAGTAGCTCCTCATACTCACTGCTATGTCGGGCATCTGATTCTAACTGGGTGGCTCAGGAATTACAGACAGGAAGGTACTCATCTCCTTTCATCGGGTCCTGTCTTTGAGCTCAGTTCCTTTCTTCCGACCTCCCCAGGGATCCAGATCTCCCTCCTATGGTCTCACCATCATGAAAGGCTCAGACCTGTGACTGTGTCAGAAAGAGTTGGGCATTCTCCTTCCACCCACTATCCAGGTGAGGACTGAGGTCATTATCATTTGCTTCCAGCCTCTCTCTCCCAAGGCCTACACGACAGCCTGTCTGTCCCTAGCTTGGCGGCACCCCGGGCTTCCCCTGACCCCAGCCTTTGCTATGCTGCTCTCCTAACCTGGAAGGGCCTTGGATGCTCCTGATCAACTCTCTAATCTACTGCTTTGAGGAGGGAGGGAGGTGGGCTTTAGACACACATTGAATTATGTAATGAAGGTCTGAGGTCTGAAGTGGAAAGTGGTATGGGGAAAAAACACCTTTCATGAAACAAAAAATCTGAAAATTTTGATCCACACTGGAGAGTGGGAGGAACTATCTAGGGGCTGAGTGAACAAGGGGGATGGGGTGATCTGGGAAGAAGACAGTCAAGAACAGATTTATTTATCTATTTATTTATTTTAGAGATGTTTACTTAATATTTTCAGAGAGAGGGCAAGGGAGAGAGGCAGAGAGGGAGAGAGACATCAACGTATGGTTGCCTTTCACCGGCCTCTAGCTACAGACCTGGCTCGCAACCTGAGTAACAGATTTTAGAAGGAGGGAGTGTTTACAAAGTTGTTAGAGAAAAATTCTGCTAGGAAGAAGGCAGGAATGACTTCAGGAGTCCCTTATAAATCCCCAGGTCTCTAAATCTACTTTCGTTCAGTGCTTCTCCACTTTGGGGGTAGGGTACCTCCCTGCCTAGGGTGTTCGGAAATGTCTGGGGCCGTTTTGATGGTCACAGTGATTGAGACTTGACAGTGCGTTAGTGGGTGGGGTCAGGGAAGCCGAGAATCCTGAGTTCTTGGGATAGTCTTGCACATGAATGAATACCTGTCCCAAATACCAAGACACCCAGGTTGAGAAACGCTAGTCCCTGGAGTACCCACCCTGCCCTCTAGTGGGTAGCCTCAGTTTGCCTGACTGCCATTCCCTATCATGCTGAGTCTGATTTGCAATTTCCAAACAGACTTAAAGAAACTGAGAGAAGACAGACGGGACATTATCAAAGAAAGCAACAAAGCATAAAAACATGAGCGATAATGCATTTCTGAGTCGAAGGAAGATCAGGCCCGTTTAGTCTGGTCATAGAAGCACTTCTATTTTTTTCCTTAGACTCAGTTTTCCTGACTGAAACAATTTCCTGGGTACAGAAACCACATTTGTCTCCTTACTCTAAGGACATCACAGCCAGTTGTGCAAAGAGGAGACCAATGTCTGCCTATGCTTCCGTCTTGACCAGATCTCTGGATATGTGGTTTCTGAGGTTGGTATGTGCTTGTCTTCACTAAGCCTGAAGAAGAGAGGAGAATATGGAAGAGTGCCTGTAGGTGGTCTTCGTGAGCCAGACCTGGATTGCCAAACATTACTGCTGCTTATACTCTACCGACAGAAATAAACACATGGCCTCTCCCTGCTGCAAGAGAGACTGGGAAAGGTAGTCTAGCTGTGTGTTCTGGAAGACGAAGAATTGGGTCTAGTGATCTGCTTTAAACTCTTCATGTGTGAGATTTTAGGAGCCCTTTTGTCATTTTTCTCTACCATTTTTGGCTGGTGTACAGCAATTTCCTGGTTAAGAAAAAACAGATCATTCTTCAAAAAGTAAAATAGCCCTGGCTGGTGTAGCTCCATGGATTGAGCACTGGCCTGTAAACACAAGGGTCACCAGTTCAATTCCCAGCCAGGGCACATAACCAGGTTGCAAGCCAAGTCTCCAGCCAGGTCTCCAGCTGGAGGCAGGTGAAAGGCAACCATACATTGATGTTTCTCTCCCTTTCTTCCTCTCTCCCTCCCCTATCTCTAAAAATAATGAATTAAATTTTTTGAAAGTAAAACACAGAATTACCACATGATCCTGCAATTCCATTCCTGTATATGTGCAAAAGAATTTAAAAACAGCTTACTCATACAAATATTTATACATGTCTATTCATGTATTTGCAATAGCCCAAAGCACAAACAGCCCAAATGTCCATCAATAGAATGAATGCATAAACAAATTGTGTGTGTTTATAATTTATATTATTTATCCATAAAAAGGAATTAAATACTGATACATGTTATAAGTGGAAAAATTTCAAAAAGATGCTTAGTGGGAAAAAAAACACAAGAAGTCACATATTGCCACTGGGTTGTTGACTTTTAAATAGTTAATTTTATGTTATGCAAATTTCACCTCATTAAGTTTTTTATGATTCTAAAAAAAATAAGTAAATGTGTTTTTAAATTTTTGTTTTTAGTGAAGCTCAGCTTTTACGTATTATTTTTTTTTATTTTGTTTTTTATTCATTATTTTCAGAAAGAAGAGCAGGGAGGGAGGAAGAAAGAGAGAGAAGCATCCATGTATGGTTGCCTTTCACCTGCCTCCAGTTAAGGACCTGCCTGGAGACCTGGCTTGCAACCTGGTTATGTGCCCTGACTGGGGAATTGAACCAGTGACCTTTGTGTTCATAGGCTGGCTCCTTATCCACTGTGCCACACCAGCCAGGGCTTACCTATTATTCTTTGTTAATTTTTTTGGTCTGTATCACATAAGATGGTGCATATCATCTTGGCCTGGTCCAACAATTAACTTCATCCTGTACTCCCTTTAAAGAATTTGGGGGACTACTGACTTATTTGTCCTTAACTCCTTGGAGTCTCTCCTTGAGTTTAGTTTCTAATAATAAAAAATGCAATTAAATGATACAGAGTGATTCTCTGTCAAAGATCATTTGTTGAACAGTGAGTGATTGATTTGCCCTGGACTTGGTAATTTTTACTTAGTTCATATTCTCACTTCCATCCAGTTCTGGGGCTTCTCAGCTTCCTTCACACCATATACCCGCTCACTGAGTAACTTCTTCTCTAGCTGTCCCCTGGGTGCCATCTGGGAGGTGGGGAGCCACAGATTATGAAGCCTTCCTAGGACCCACCTCCAATCTTTTCTGCATGCGTGATCTCAGTCAAATATCCCTTAAATAATAAAAATAATTTTTAAAAATTTAGATCAACTATAATAATTCCTTTATCCACTCATTCATTCAACCAAGATGATATTGAAAACATTTAATACCTGGTATGGTACAACCAATCGGAATGCACACTTGGTCCAATGAAAAAGGATACCAGCTATAAACAAATGATATCATGACACAGGGCAGTAGGTGCATATGTGCTGACTGTCTACCATATCTGTATTTAGCTATTGAATAAAGAACCGTGTGTGTGCATGTTTAAATGTGTTTAAACACATATGAAATGCTTTTGGTCACATATACCTCCAACTTACATGGCATCTAAGGTCCAAATTATTGTTTATAAAATTGTGAAAAAAAATGTAATCATATTCTGCTTATGCTTCAACTAAAATAGCACTTATCATGTACCTTTGTGCTTTTCTTTTATGTAGGACTTGTTATCTCTCTAGACTAGACTGTAAGCCCTTTGAGGATAAGAAGCATGCCTTAATTGCTGCTTTACTCTTAGCACATAACACAGTGCCTGGTATATAGCATTGCTCAATAAATATGAATTAAGCGAATGAATTACATTGAATAACGTATAGATGAGAAAAAGATTGTTTTCTCATAGGAATAAACAACTTGATTGAAGCTATTCTCTTGTAGAGAAAGCAGCTGTTACCTGAAATCAATGGATTGTTTATTCCTGGAGACCAGCAAAAGAGAACCATTATTTAGGGCTGTAAGCAGGCAAGCTCAAGAAAAGAACCAAGCTGGGTTATAAATGGAATCCAGAACTTAGCAAACAGTGGAAGTGGCCAGAATAGAGCAATCAGTCCTACTAACCGGGGGAGGGTGGGCAGGAGGCAGCGGGGGATCCAGCCAGGCAGTGTACTCGGAGTGTGTGTATGGGCATAGGTGACGGTGTGGGTGGTGTCCTCGGGAAGCTTATCAAAGGGAAAAAGAGGACCCCAGCATTACTGATCCATGGTAAGGAGTGGGGCAGGGGCAGTGCTATGAGCAACAGGAACTGGAAGCAGATTGGGCTCTGGGCAAGGTTTCTGGACAGAATGATGGAATTAAAAATCCTGGGAGGATGAATCGGAATAAGGCTAGATCTTGGCTTTGGAGAATCGGGCCCCTGACAAGTTTTTAGGCACAGGGTCAGGCCTAGGTAGGGGTTGTGGTGAAAACTTAAATACAAACGAGGCTCAAGAACTAGATCATGTGGTCAGGGCAGGACTTAACTTACGCCGGAGCTCCTGTCCTAGGTTTGGCTCCTTCAGCTCGCAAGACTGAGGCCAGGATGCATCTCTGTGGCTGAGGCAGGACGGAGCTTGCAGGTGGAGCTCCAGCGCTGGAGTCTGGGGTCTAGAGTCTCTTGCAGCCCCCACTGGAGAGCGCGCAAGGGAGGCCTTCAGGGAGCAAGAAGCCATTAGAAGTTAAACTTGTGAAAAGTAGATGTATGTGGCTGCCAAGCTGGATTCGGTGATCAATCTGGGCACCTATGAATTACTCCACTGGTTTTAATGTGTGTACATTTTAAAGATTTTCTTTCCTCATAGCAAAGTAGATCTATAGTCCGAATGGCTGAGCTTACTAATTCTAATAACCCTTTCGAGAATAGAAGTATATGAGAGGATGGGAATTACGGGCCTGTATTTTGAGGTCCAAGAAGAAACCAAGAAGGAACCTTCCCCAGTACCCACAGCTATGGTGGGCGCAGGGTGTCTTCTGATGCTATGACCAGGGAGCCACTTCTCCCTTCCTATCCTATCTCTGCTTCCTAAAGGAAACCCCAAATGAACAACCTGCACCCAAGTCTGAATATTGAGCTTGCTTACAGGAGAGCCAAAAACTAAGACAGGGAACAGTGTGAAGAAAAGAGGAATTAAAGAGCAAGAAGTGGGAAGGGAGGTAGAAGGAAGCTGTAGGGTTGCTTCTGCCAGAACTGGAAGCTTGCGGACATAACAGAAAACTTAAACTCATAAATTTCAGCCCAAGGCATGGACAGAAACCCAGGGATGTCTATGATTTTACTAAAAACTCTCGGTTGCAGGACTGAGAGTCAAAAACTCTCTCAGCCTATAGGCTTATTCCTATAGGTCCTAACTAACCAATTTTTAGTTAAAAATCACAGCTTTTCTACATTTCTAATGCGAAAGGGCACTAGCCAGTAGAGAGTAGAATGAGGATAATTATTTATGACAACCAGGTCTTACTTTCTACTGGACCTTGCAGACCGAACACCAGAATAGGGGACACCCGGTAACCATGCAACCCACATTGTCCATCAGGAACTGAGTATGATCTGACCAACAAGCCAGGGTGAGCCCAGGAGCAGAAGGCTTACTTGGGACTGGGTCAAGCTGGGTCTGAAAGCATGAACAAGTTGCAGGTGGCTCACACCCCCTGTCTGCTTTTTCCTTTTACACTGCCTTCCCACCCTCAGCACTCCCCTGTGACCTCATGGAGCATTCGCTGTGACCAGCTGGCTGTGGAGGGCAAATTGGAGCATGGCTTCCAGGTAGCTCTGCACACTATGCTGGCATCACACAAGAAGGGACTGCTGTGGCATTAGAACCATGTTCATGGCCAGCCTTGAAGGACATCCAAGAAGGCAAATCATCCTAGGGACAGAACTTCCAATGGTACATTTGGACCACTCTTCTCTAGAGAAGAGAGAACCTGAGAGAAGCATTCAACGTGACTCAGGAGCAGTAGCCAATGATTTGGCTGATGGCCTGGCTTGTGGAAGGACTCAGAAAGAATTAGTGACAAGAAGGTTTAAAGAAGTAAACCTTTTGGTCTGTGAGTGCACCTGGACCCCAAAATTGCAATACCCTCTAGTTTCCCTCCTGCTTCCAGTGCATTGCCACCCTGTTTTCCAAGTGATCCGGCGAGCAGGCTAACCTGCTCGTGTCATTCCCCTGACAAGAATTTGAATGGCTCCATGTTGCTTACAAGATCAAATATAAGGCCTCTACATAACCTGTGCCTTGTCTGTTATTTATCCAAACTCATCTCTTACCACTTTCTTCCTGGAACACTTTGCTTTATGTTCCTGGAGATCCTCCAAAGCCCGTCTCTGTTTTTCAGGCTCCTGTCCATCTGCGCAAGGTTTTCCCTGGGCCCAGAAGGATTCTGCCCTCCAGGCCTTAGCTCAGACACCACCTTCCTCAGGAAGGCTGCCCAGAGGCCCCCTGGTAGAGTCAGGCCAGCCACTATGGCTGACTCTGGAGCTACACTGCTTCTTTCAGTCCTGCCTCTGTCACTTAGCCTTGGGCCTGTGGCTCAGCCTTTCTGTGCCTCAATTTCCCTGACTGTAAAATGGGCAATCCTGATGTAAAGGTTAATGTATAAGCATGAATAATAATAAGTAGTAATTATGTTTATAAGTGAAACATAAATAGATAAGTAAATCATACAGAAGCAGAAATATAAAAGCAGAATTGGCCCTGGCTGGTGTGGCTCACTGGATTGAACCCTGGCCTGTGAACTGAAAGGTCACGGGTTTGATTCCCAGTCAGGGCACATGCCTGGGTTGCAGGCCCGTTCCCCAATTGGGCGCCTATGAAAGGCAGTTGATTGATGTATCTCTTACACATCAATGTTTCTCTCTCTCTCTTTCTCCCTTTCCTTCCCTCTCTCTAAAAATAAATACCTAAGTTTAAAACAAAGAAAACAACTGGGGTTGGCATAGAGTGAGCATTCAGTACATGCTGATGATTGCGATGAGGAGCCCTCTCTCACTCCCGGGTGTTCTGTGCACATAACCAAGCAGGCAGGGTCAGGACGTGCTTCTCTCTTGGTGCATTTCTACCCAGCAAGAGCCTGGCATACAGCAGACTGCCAGGAAATACAAGGTCCTTTGAAAGCATCCAGCCAATGTTAACATAATTAAAACAGTTTGCGTGGCTGATATTTTCAGGACAGACCTCATACCTACAGGATAAACAACTAGGGTTCAGAATCAGAATCAGGGGTCCAGGCCCAGCTCTGCCATTTACTAAGAGTAGAAAGCTTCAGTTTCTTCATCAGCAAAATGAGGACAAGAGCACAGATATTAAATTGAACCATCGGAAAGAGCCATCTTGTTGGTCAAAAATGATTGAATGTCAGCAATTTCATATGCTTCGACACAATTCTTACATCTTGGGGCTGAAGGAAACCTCAATGAGATAAATGGATGTGAGAGTGATTTACAAGCTGTGAAAGTGCCATACAAATATTGATATTGGTTATCAGATATGTGTGGCAGACTAGTGTTGATATATTAAAGCAGAAGAATCATTCCATTGAAGTCTGTTTGTATAATAAATAAGAGTTTGGGGGAACAAGTTAACATTTAAATTTACATACAGATGGCATCGGTCTGGATTTGAACTTAGAATTCTGCACACACGAGCCATGGGCTTGGGTGGGTCCCCAAGCCAGGGAGTGTGGGGCATAGAGATGTCTGGCGGTGCTGTGGATTAGACCAGCCTGCCGGTGTTTAGCATTCTGTGGCCTCCAAATGCCCTCAGGGACCTTTCCGGCCCTCTGGTTCACACTCTACGCCTCACCCAGCTCCCCAGGTGATAGCCTCCCTGGAATTCCTGATGCAGTAGGAGCCTGACGGGTGAATGTCAGTACACACAGGGGCATGGGAGCCCACAGCTTCCAGCCTGGACAACTTCCCCCTTCCTATGGCTCTGCTGAAAGGCATCTCTTTAAAAATGAGGCTTCTCTCAGCAAATGTTCTTTCTACTGCCCTTTCCCCGACACGTGACCACGTCAGATATGATATGAAGAGAAATGGATGGGCTTAATGGTTTCTGAGATCCAGGCAGGCCAAGCAGAATTGGTGGCTGGCAGCTTGCCTTTAAATCAGAACCCTCCAGTTACTTTCTTTGTATATTGTTTGCTCTCTTTACTTTCCTGTATAAAAAGGCTCTTTTCATTAAAAAAGAATAATAATAAACATAAACTTAACAAGTTTTTCAAAAGACTCTCAGTCACCTAAACTTGTTTTGAGTTTAAAGTCACAGCACAATCCACCATTAGAGCAAGAACGGTCCTTAGAAATTACCCAAAATTTATACCTGAGGAGAGTGAGGCCCACCCAAAGAGAAGAGGGGTGATTAGAAACAGGGGGCCCATAGAATCCCAGCTCAGTTCTTGTGATGTCATGTGATGTGTCTTAACCGATGGTCTGTCATTTACAAGAATAGGAATGGGTGACATAAGATAGTCCTGGGTTCACCTAGATTTGCCTCATCCTAGCCGTGTGACCTTGGGAGCATGCATTGCCTGACATTTTTGAGCCTCAATTTTCTCATCTGCAAATTGCTCAGTGTTGTAGAGAATCAAATAATATGTAAAGCGACCAATGTACAGTGAGTGCTGGTTAAAAATAAGTTTTAGGGCCCTGGCTGGTGCGGCTCCATGGATTGAACACCGGCCTGTGAACCCAAGGGTCAGTTCAATTCCCAGCCAGGGCATGTACCCAGGTTGCAAGCCAGGTCTCCAGCCAGGTCCTCAGCTGGAGGCAGGTGAAAAGCAACCATACATTGATGTTTCTCTCCCTTTCTTACTTCCTCCCTTCCTCTCTCTGAAAAAATAATGAATAAAATCTTTTAAAAAAAAAAGTCTTATTTCACTGTGGATTAAAAGACACTTTGTTGATCGATCAATAAGTAAGAAGGCTTTTGGCAGCACTGGTTTGCGGGGAGGAGAGTAGTGCACCCCAATATATCTGACGTCACACTATTTTATCCTGCTTTTTTATAAAATTGAAGGATTTCCCCCCACAATTTTAAATTCAAGAAACATTTGTTGAGCACTTATTATTAGACTAGATTAAGTTCCGTGGGTACAGAATGTACGAGGAAAATGTCCCCTACCTTCTGGAAGGTGAACTTCTAGCTCGGAGACAAATGGCCGAACAAATCACTGTGATGCTGCTCTGCATGAGAGACACACCAGCAGAAGGTTGTACAGGGAAAGGCCATGCCAGGCAGAAGGGACAGTTTGAATAAGCGCCTGGAGGCATGAAAATCAATTTGGAGAATGTATCAGGTAGAAAACTCAAAATAGCAGGAGCTTAAGCAAGCTTGAGGTTTATTTCTCTCTCACACTGAAGAAGTGCAGAGCCAGGCATTCCAGGGCTGATGTGGCAGTTTCCTGGTCACCAGGAACCCAGGCAGTGCCAGGGGGCTGCTTAGACCATAGGCTCCAGAGTCACACTGTCTGGGTTTTAATTCCTTCTCAGGCCATGAGACCTGGAGGAAGTTACCTTTCCTCTCGCTTTCCTCATCTGTAAAATAGGAACCAGCCACCTCTGTTGACCCAGAGCTCCCCCGTCTCCAATCCCCTTCATAGGTACCAGGGTCGCATATAATGCGGTTAGTTCCGCCTCTACTTCTGGCAGCAGCTGCTGTCAAGGTCAACAGCGATGAGGGCTAGATTGTCTCTTACTCATCCATCCAAATGCCACTGCCCACGCTCCTCTCTCCAGCCTCCTCCTCAGAGCAGTGGGGCCAGGGAAGCAGGCTCCGCACCCAGGAGGTGACCCGGCCTGGGGGGAGGGGTGGGACTGTGGGAAGCTTCACATCCACACCAGTCTCTACAGGGTGCGCCTGGACAAAAGTTGGGCATTCAGCAGAGGCCAGTTTCTAGACATTGAGCACTCTTAGCTCTCTCCAGAACAATAATCTGGAAAACTCTCTGTGTGCTGGAGACTTAATCAATCACCCTCCCTCACTGAAGGCCAATTTGAAGCCTGAAAGATGATGGAGAAAAGGGGCACTTCCATGACTCCTGAAAGGACTTTGTCATGTTGTCACTGAGGCATCAATGTAGGCAGTGTAGAGTCAACCAGCTGACTGGCCTCTGAGAGTCAGGCTCCCTGGTGTGGAGGGAGGTTAGCAGAAGCCCCTCAGCCCGCTACCTCCCTCAAGAAGACATGCAGCTGATGTCCGATGTCTGAAGAGGGCCCCTCCCTAGTTGTCACCTTTGCCCACAAGTCATGTTGGCCGCTTTCTTACAGTCAGCTGTGTTTGGTCCAAAAGCTGTTTGTGCCAGTCGTACTCTTTTGTAATTACATACTTTTAATTAAATATTATAAACTGAACAAAAAAGAAGAGTTGTTTCTATGAAAATTAAGTTGGAAAGAGCCCATAAAAGCAATTTACTTAAAAGAGAGAGAAAGAAAAAAAAAATAAGAAAGCTTGAGTTGTCGGTAAAAATTAGCAGGGGGAGGGTGGGAAAGGGGATGATAGAAATCCCAAGGACTCTGTGTTCAGGCTGCTACACAAATGTTTTCAAGTCTCTGGGTTAAACAGAAATCTTTGCAGATGCCTTATGGGTGTGACTCATGGAGGAAAGATGAGGAAAAAACAGTAGACCTACATTCACAAAAAAGATCATGTTGTTCCATCAGAAAGTTCATCTATATTCAAATGTTCACCTATAATTTTCAAGGTAAAGTATCGTTTAAGGTAGGAAATATTTTGGCTGAGTCCTCACTTGAATGAGGATTTTGCTTGTGTAGGTGGTAGCCTTTGCTTATAGAACCTAACAAGGAGAGAGACCAAGGCGCACACCAAGGCTAATTAGAAAATCAATGTAACCAGGCCTAATTGACAACACTAATCATCTCTTGGAACTGAAGTGTCCTCGCTGCACCGGGACCATTAGATCCTGTCAGTGAGATCAAGTCTTGAGATTCCCATAGGGAAGCAGGCGTTTTACTCAGCAGACCTGGACTTAATCAATACTTCCAATAGCAGGACCCACGACCTTCCTCCAACTAACAAATGCTTGCGTTTCATAATAGACTTCATAGTCCCACAGTTTGAAGGATCCTCTCTGCCATGAGGCTGCCTCTCCCTTGGTGCTTCCCCACACATGCCAGTCTTTGTGCCTGCACCTGAGCAGCACCATGTTGCTGGGAGAAAACCTTCTTGCTGAGCCTGTTTGTACCTTAAGGTCATGACCTCAACCCGCCGGTCAGCACCCAATTCTGCCTGGCCATTCCAATATATATATTTTTTATTTTCTCAGGACAATGTTTCCACTGCCAAAGATGCCTGTTTAGATACCTTTTCTTCTTGCCTCAAGCCTCTCACACCTGATTGTTCACCTTCTAATTTTCCAGGGCAATAGAAACCATCTGACATGCACTCCCTCATCTTCCTGAAATGTTTCCCCCTTTCCTTTTTTTCTCTCCTGCCTTCTGGTTATCATCAAGAAAGCTCCATAAGTTAATGGACCCAAGTGGAGAGACTCCTCAGCACTTAGCACAGTGCCTAGCAAAATTGATGACTAGCCATCCTTTCCTGATGTATCAGGTCAGTCTTCATTGTTCATCACCTTCTGAAGGAGAGGGAGGGAGAGCCTATCACATGGGCTGAGGCTAATCAATAAACACAAAATTCTTGCTGTCTTCATTCTTCATGGATGCGGTGCTAAGCTCACCTTCCCAGGCTCATTTCCGTCTCATTTCCATCTGTCACCTGTGTTTGTGAGTGCTGTGCCCCAGAAGGTTAACACTTCTCATGCCTGAATCCTTAGTGAGTAGCAGCACATTGCTTGACACATAAATGAGACTCAGTAAAAGGGTGACAAATGGCTGAGTGCCCCCAAACCTAGAAGTCACTCTGAATTTCTCCTTTTCCTGTTCTTCCCATATCCAATCCTCTAGCAGACACCTTCAGGTTTTACCTCTACAGCAGGGAGCAGTGAACTTTTTTTGGTAAAAGGTCAGACAGTAAATATTGCAGGTGTATGGGCCACATGGTTTCCATTGTAACTACTCAACTCTACATTATGGTATGAGAGCAGCCAGAGACATCAAATAAATGAAGGGCATGGCTGTGTTATAATAAAGCTTTATTTACAAAAACAGGCGTGGACAGGATTTGTCCCAGTTTGCAGAATGTTGCTCTATAATATATCTGAAAATTATTTTTTAATACTGAAAAAGGTCACCCTTGGTGTCTTCTATCCACTTTCAGAAGTATCTTGGGAAATGGTGGTATAGATTTATAAGGTCATGTGCTTGTGTTTATATAGAGAAGTGGATCTCCTTTTGCCAGATCAACTAAACTCCTTTCTTGGCCATTGGATAGGTCTCTTGCTTCATCCTTTGTTTGCAAAAAGCTCATGTATCGAAAAGCTGGTGCCACAGCACTGCCACTTATTACCTTGGCAAACTTTTCCCAGTTTCTTAACCACTAAGAATCTGTCATCTCATTTGTAGAACTAGAGCAATATTGCTACTTCCCTACGGAGTTACCTGGCATAGAGCAAGTGATCAATAGCAATTATTGTTAACATTCATATTCTATCACTATGTCTTGATATGTATCTCCATATATATGTAAATGCAGCAGAGCTTCCTGTTTAAGAACATGGGTACCTGAATTTGTCTGCTGAGGTTGGAGTCTCAGTTCCATCTCTTACTATTTGACCTTGAGGAAGTGCCTCAGTTGACCTAACTTGCAAAGTTGTGAAAATGAAATGAGTTGCATGTAAAGTGCTTAGAAGAGTGCCTGGCAAATAGTACTGTGCAAGTGTTATCATCATCATCATCTTCATCATCACCATCAGGTCTCAGTATTCCCTGACCTTCAGCATCCCTCGTGTCCAGGTGTCATACTACATAGCTGCTCAGCCTAAGGCACCCCAGCAGGAAGAGGAAGAGGAAGAGGGCCCTCCTCCTTGCTTTGACAGAGTCTGAAGCCACATCCCTTGCACAGCAGGATTCAAAAGGTCCTGTCATTCTCTTCACCCCCAAGAAAGCATCTTCGACTTTTCTGCCTGTTTTAAGCTAGTGGGTAAGGACCCTACTCACTCCTTCTCCCCTCACCCCTTCTCTTTGGGGATATTTGTGTTCCTGGTATTTATTTAGCTCCCATAATCAGGCTGCTTGTTCTGTGGTGATTGAAGTCATACAAACTGGGTAAGAATAGAATTCAGGCATTTGCTCCTGCAGAGATCACACTCACTACCCTTGCTCACAGCCTGGCGGGTGGGGTGGGGGTGGGGGGTGTGGTTCATCCCCCTGCTCACTTTCCAGCCTCTGCTGAAGTGGTTTACCCCTCTTAGCATTAGGTAACCAGAAAACTGCCTCCTTTCCCCTTGTTTATATTAGATGGACTCCACTCCTACTGACTGACATCTCCACTGTCATGTCCGTGATGTTTCATCACTGGAGGGGGTTCTTTGATTCTTCCAGATTTGTAGAGACTCCCATGTGATCAGTGTTGCCTGGTTAAAATAAACATGAAAGCAACGGTCGGACTACTTAGAACAGGGGTGATTAAAAAAAGAAATACAACCCTACATATAGCCTCTTGTTTTTCTTTTTAAAACATGTATTCAATTACTAGTGCCATGGAAACTGTTCCACAGAGCTATCAAATACTCCAGCTAGAGAAGGGTTGAAAGAAATAAAACCTGCATAGTACAAAGTAAATGCTTTGTCATTAACACAACTCTTATAAATTTTTTTTTTCCTCTGAGCATTTGCTTGTTTATCTTTTTTGCCCTACCCCCAGGCAGCCTCCGTTCTTTCCACAGGTCTGATGCAGCTTGGGTGCAGGTTCTCCTTTGATTACTAATGGTAATTATCTCCTCATACCTCTGCCTCTTTGTTCAGGCTCCAGGCCTCCATTTTCCCAATCTCCAACTTCTCCCAAGAAGCTCCAAAGTTCTTTTTAAAATAGGACTCTTGCCGGTGGTTTCCCTTGACTCTTTCTAACTTGCTCACTCCCTTCTTTCTGATGAAAGAAATTGTCATTTTTATCATCTGACTTCTAAGGGAATCAGGCCTTTATTCCTCTGAACAATCATCAGACAAAATAGAACATGTATTGAGTCTCTTCTCCCGCCAAAGAAGGAGCCATGCATTGTATAAGCAAGGACAGGGCACTTCCGGTCAATGTGGTACAGTGAATCAGCAGAAAATAACTACTCTCATAGCCACCCCCTCTCCAAACACATGGGAAAGCTGGATAACGAAAGACGATTCAAAAGCCAAGCTCAAAGTTAAAAGAGAAAAATCCCTAATGCTAGATTAACAAAGAGGGGACTCAGGGTCAGAGTGGTTAGTGGCTGCTGAAATGGTTCATGGAATTATCCAACCAGCTGGAGGCTGAAGTTCTGATGCCTTACGGGGGAGGGAGTCTTGGCTGCCAGCCCTGCCTAGTAAAGTTGAGCTAACATAAAGGTAGAGCTTGTGCAGAGCTAGCCTATCCATGGAACAAGAATAGAGGAAACTTCACCAACCATCTTGGAAACCGATGATAAAAGACTGATGTCCACTCCGGCCATGGGAGTACAAAGAGCCTAGATGGCAGCCCTGAAATATGAAGAGATGAAAACCAGGATATAATGAGAAAGTTAGACATATATTTAATAAACGTTAGGAAAAGAGAAAAGGGAAGAAAGACAAAATGCTTAGAATGAACAACTGGCAACCTAGAATTCTATGTCCATTCAACTGTCATACAAGAATGAATGTGATTTCTGGTCAAGATGGCAACATAGGTGAATGCGGTACTTGCATCCTCCCACAGCCACATGAAAATCACAACTAACCTACGGAACCACCCTCATTTAGAACTGCCTGAAATCTAGGCTTTACCATATATCTGGTCTATTTTGGCTCATGCTTCAGACTGTCCTAAAATACCTCAAAAAAGCAACATCTGCATGGAAATCTTACAACTAGTGATTTAGAAGAAGCAACATGGAGACTGGCAGGAGGGGCAGAGATGCAGAAGAGGCTGGTACCGCACCCACATGTGGCAGGTAACAATTGGGAGACATCTTGGCTATGGAGGACCCCCAAGGAGTGAGGGGTCCAAGTCCGGCACCCAGGCCCTCCAGTCTAGGGTTCCAGTGCCGGGAAGAGAAGTCCTCGTAATTTCTAGCTACAAACATCAATGTAGGTTGTGGCTGAGTCCCCAGCAGTATTTCTTGAAGGGCCTGAGCATGGACTTACTTAGACTTACTCCTTCTGAGCTCCAGTGCTGAGACAGTATCTTGAGAGGCACCAGAGATATACAGTACAGGGACTAACTAAATTGTCTGGCATCAGGGCAAGAGCTTGGGGACAGCCTTTGGCTAGACAAAAGTGCTGGCAGAGGATGTTTTTCCTTTTCTGAGCTTCCTCCAACAAAGCCAGCAGGCAGGCACCATATATGAGTCTCCATAACCTGGCTTACACTGTGACCCCTGCCCTGGTGATTTCCTGAGACCCCACCCCACCTAACTAGTGGGCTCACACAAGCTGTTTCCAATAGCTTTTCCATATAAATATCTTACCTTGGCTCATGCTTCAGACTTTCCTAAAATGTCTCAAAAAAGCAAAAGCAACACCTGGTTTCAGGATGCCTCATACCTCTTGCTAGTTTGCCCCAGGCCCAGCTCTAGAAGCAGCCAGTCTTGGTTCATAGCATAGCCTCTCCTGGGCACCACCAAGCCCAGCATAAGTAGCAGCCATCTGTAGATTGCTTTGTAGCTCATGCTAGGTGGCCCTGGGCAGAACACAGGTGGGGGTTGACCTTGGCCTATGCTACCTGGAAGGCCCCAGTGTCAGTGCACCTAACGGACAGCTTCAGACCACATCAAAACATCACCCAACCACCTCCACAAGTGGACACACTCAAAGGGCAGATTCAGCAAACACCAGAGTCCCACTGAAGTAATTTCTGTTCTGTGAAATGGGCCCCTGCACAGCTAATCCTCCATGGTAGTTGCAGCCAGCTCTTAAAGCTAATCAGCCTTGGGGTAAATCCCTCTTATTGATACCAATGGCAGTCAAGGCTCAACTACAACAGGAGTGCATGCACCTGGAGTGCCCAATTTGGGTGATCTGGGAGGCTGTGCCATTAGACCACACAGAACACCTACTACATAAGGCCACTCTACCAAGATTGGAAGACATAGCAGCTCTACCTAATTTATAGAAACATACACAGAGAGGCTGCCAAAATGAGGAGACAAACAAACAAACATGTCCCAAAAGAATGGACAGAAAAGAAAACTCCAGAAAAAGAAAAAAACAAAATGGAGACAAGCACTCTACTAGATGCAGAGTTTAAGACATTGGTAATAAAGATGCTCAGTGAACTTAGTGAAAACTTCAACAGCATACACACACACACACACACAGATGTACAAAAGACATGGAAACCACAAAAAAAAGAATCAATCAGAAATGAGGAGTACACTAACTGAAATGAAGAATAATTTATAGGGAATCAAAAGTAGAGTAGAGGAATAAATCAGTGACTTGGAATATAAGGAAGCAAAACAACAACAAATACTCCACCCAATCGAATCAGCAAAAAAATTTTAAAAATCTAAAAACATAAAGATAGTGTAGGAGCCTCTGGGATAACTTGAATTGTACCAACATTTGCATCATAGGGGTGCTGGAAGGAGAAGATAGAAGGCAAGAACTTGAAAGTCCATTTGAAAAAATAGTGACAGAAAACTTCTCTAACCTGGTGAGGGAAATAGACGTATAAGTCCAGGAAGTGCAGGGTTCTAAACAAGATGAACCCAAAGAGTAAAATGCAAAATGTTAAAGACAGAGAATATTAAAAGCAGCAAGAGAAAAGAAGATAACTATCTACATGGGCATTTCCATAAGACTGTTAGCTGATTTCTCAACAGAAACTTTTTTCAAGCCAGAAGGGATTGGCAAGAAGTATTCAAAGTGATGAAAAGCAAGGACCTACAACCAAGGTTACTATATCCAGCAAAGCTATAATTTAGAATCAAAGGACATATAAAAATCTTACCAGTCAAGAAAAAACTAAAGGAGTTCATCACCAACAAACCATTATTACAAGAAATGTTAAAGGATCTTCTTTAGGGAGAAGAAAAAAAGATAAAAAATATGAACAATAAAATGCCAATAAATACATATCTATCAATGTTTGAATATTAAAAAGAAAACAAAACACAAATGAACAAGTAGAACAGAAACAGACTCACAGATACAGAGAACATGTTGATGTTTACCAGATGGAAGAAGGATTAGGGGAATGGGTGGAAAAATTGAAGAGATTAAGAAGCACAAATTGGAGACTGGACAAAATGGAAATATAGGTAAACATACTTTGCCTCCAGACAATAAAAAGGAATACAACTGCCTCAAAACTAAAAACACCAGAACTGCCAGAAAATTGAACCACATAGAAGTCCAAAGAATAATGATATAAAGAAGTAATACTCATCCAGACAGGTGCAACAGCTCTATCTTAGACACAGAAGGAAACACAGGAGGCTTCCAAGTTGAGGAGGTAGAGAAGTATGGCCCCAAAGGAGGGAGCAGATCAAGGTTCCAGTGGGAGAATTATGCAATAAGAAGGTAGACAACTTAACAAATGCAGAGTTCAAAACACTGGTGATAGCAATACTCACAGACTTGAGAGCCATTCTTGACTATGGCAAATGCATAAAGGAAGAAGTGAAGGCCATGTAAAGTACAATGAAAGAAAATCCACACAAAACCAATGGTGAAGGAAAGAAAGCCGATATTCAAATCAATGATTTGGAACATAAAGAAAAAATGAACAGTCAACCAGTACATCATGAAAAAACAAGAATTGATAAAAATGAGGAAAGGCTTAGGAATCTCTGTGACAACTTTAAACATGCCAACATCTGAATCAGAGGGGTGTCAGGAGAAAAGAAAGAGTAAGAAATGGACATACAAGTCCAGGAAGCACAGAGAGTCCCAAACAAGCTAGACCCAAAGGAGACCACACCAAGACATACCATAATTAAAACACACAAGGTGAAAAATAAAGAGATAATCTTAAAAGCAGCAAGAGAAAAAGAGAATTACCTCCAACGGGTTCCTTTATGACTATCAGCTGATTTCTCAAAAGAAACTTTGTGGGCAAGAAGGGTCTGGCAAGAAGTATTCAAAGTGATGGAAAGAAAGGACCTACAACCAAGGTTACTCTATCCAGCAAAGCTATCACTTAGAATAGAAGGGCATATAAAGTGCTTTTCAGACAAGGTAAAGCTCAAAGGAATTCATTGTCACCAAGCCATTATTATATGAAATATTAAAGGGACTTGTTTAAGAAAAAGAAGATCAAAACTATGAACAATAAAATGACAACAAACTCACAACTATCAAAAACAGAACCTAAAAAACACAAACAAAAACAAACTGAGCAAAGAACCAGAATAAGAACTGAATCATAGGTATGGGGACCATTTGCAGGGTTATTAGCTTGAAGAGGAAGGGGGGAAAATGGGGAATGGTGCAGGGTTTAAGAAGATTAATTGGGCCCTGGCTGGTGGTACAATGGATAAGAAGCCAGCCTGCCAACCCAAAGGTCACAGGTTCATTTCCCAGCCAGAGCACATAACCAGGTTTCAAGCCAAGTCTCCAGCCGGGTCTGTAGCTGGAGGCAGGTGAAAGGCAGCCATACATTGATGTCTCTCTCCCTCTCAGCCTCCCTCCCTTCCCCTCCCTCTAAAAATGGTAAGTAAAATCTTTTTTAAAAAAGCATAATTGGTAGGTACAAAATAGACAGGGGGATGTTAAGAATAGTATAAGAAAGAGTGAAGCCAAAGAACTTACATACACAACCCATGGATATGAACTAAGAATGGGGTGGGATTGCTGGAGGGATGGGGGGGTACTGGGTGAAGGGGAACAAAATTAAAAAAAAATTGGGACAACTATAACAGTATATCAATAAAACATACTTTAAAATGAAGTACAAATTGGTCATCACAGAATAATCATGGGGATGTACAGCATAGGGAATACAGTCAATAATATTCTAATACTATGTACAGTATCAGATGGGCACGAGATTTACCAGGATGATAACTTAGTAAATGTTGTCTGATCACTGGGGTCTATACCTGAAACTAATATAGTATTGTATGTCAACCGTAATTGAAAAATGAAAATAATTTAAATAAAGCAAAAATGAATGAATGAATGAATGAATGTGAAATAAAAATGTTCTTAGACATTCAGAGATTGTGAGTTTACTACACACAGACTTACATTGGAAAAAGAACTTTAAATCAAATTGAATGTTAAAAAAGAAACAAGTCTCAAAAACTAATAGTGATATTGAAAAAACTCATATTATTCTGATGCAACCCCTGGCTAAAACTCTTAGATTCAGGCCAGAACCTTATTTTTACTTAACTGAAAACGGAAACTCAGAGAGGTAAAAATGTTTTCCCCAGAGTCAAATACACTGGTTATTGTGAGAAAGAGGCAGAGATACTTAAATGTTATGTAATTTTCCAACCATGTGTCTGAGAGTCTGTTGAACTTGAACAGAGAGGCCATAGACCAGAGACAATTCATAGGAAGGAAAGTAAAAGGACAGGGTGTGCTACTCTAGCACAGAATTTGCTCAGTTACATCTGGTGCAATATTTACGGGGATAATTCCCACTGGTTTTTCTTTTCGTAATCAAATAAAAAAATTTTGTGTTTAAAGAACAAAACCAAAATGTAATAGTGAGTAAAGAAATTGGCTTATATGTAGATAAAGCTAAGTATCAAGTATTTTAAATTTCTAATTTGGGAGAGTTTACCTATAACATGTAACTAAAATATTGCTTCATCAAAAATAGTTTTTACAGAATTGCCATTTTTATAGGTTAATAGTTGTTGAATGTTGGCAATTTCATATGGCTCAAGCAAATAGCAGTCCCTTACAAGATCAGTGGAGGAGATCAGAAGCAAAGAGCTATAAAGACATTGTACAGCTCAGGAAAAAGACAGGGATGGGTCACTGTAGACTTTAAATACATATATTAAAATGCTATGGGTATATAATTCAATAAAAAAGTTTATTAAAAAAGTAAGTGTAATACTTAAAAGGAAAAAAATAGAATATATAACTACCTAACCAAAGATAAAGATGAATTTAAAAATCCTGGATCAATCCAACAGCAGGCAAGAGAAGAAAAACAAGTGACCAAGAGGAGGCTTAGTTATGAATTTTGTTAGACTTGAGTTCGCAACTTGGCCACTCCTAGCTCTGTGGCCAGTGCCGTGGAAGCTACTTGCTTGTGTTCCTTTCCGAACCTCATTGGAGACAATGAAACCTTCACAGGGCGGCTGTGAGCATCATGTGAGATAATACATAGAAGTAGATAGAATGGTGTCCAATTGGTGCTCAGCGTATGTCAGTTCTGTCCTCTCCCCTGCGCTGCGTTACCCTCACCCTCCCCAGCCTGCCTTAAACTCACATGTTAAGGAAGGTCTCCCTTCCTCCTTTGTTAAAAGTGTATTTTATTGATTATTGTTGTTACAACTGTCCCAATTTCTTCTCCCTTTGCTCCCCACCACCCAGCATCCCCTCTCCCTCCAGCAATCCCACCCCCTTTAGTTCATGTCCGCAGATCCTGCATATAAGTTCTTTGGCTTTACCCTTTCCTGTACTGTTCGTTTTTTTTTTTTTTTAAGATTTTATTTATTCTTTTTAGAGAGAAGGGAAGGGAGAAAGGCAGAGAAGGAGAGAGACATTAATGTATGGTTGCTTTTCACCTGCCTCCAGCTAAGGACCTAGCTGGAGACATGGTTATGTGCCCTAGCTGGGAATCGAACCAGTGACCTTTGGGTTCACAGGCCGGCGCCTTATCCTATACTGTTCTTAACATCCTCCAGTCCATTTTGCACTTACCAACATGCTTCTTAATCTCTGCACCATTTCTCCATTTCTCCCTCTTTCTCCTCCCAGCTGACACCCTTGCCAATGATACCTATGCTGGTGATTCTGTTTCCACTATGGTTGTCTGCTTAGTTCATTTTGGCTTTTATTTTTTAGATTTTGTTTTTGATACTTGTGAGTTTGTTGTCATTTTAATGTTCATAGTTTTGACCTTCTTTTTACTAAATAAGTACTTTAACATTTTATGTAATAAGGACTTGGTGATGATGAACTCCTTAAGCTTTACTTTGTCTGGAAAGCACTTTATCTGTCCTTCCATTCTAAATGATAACTTAAAGTAATGTTGGTTGTAGGTCCTTGCTTTTCATTACTTTGAATATTTCTTGCCACTCCCTTCTTGACCACAAAGTTTATTTTGAGAGATCAGTTAATAGACTGATAGGGACCCTTTTATAGGTAACTCTCTTCTTTTCTCTTGCTGCTTTTAAGATTCCCTCTTTATCTTTATTTAGCATTTGAATTATGGTGTGTCTTGGTGTGGTCTCTAGATTGTTTGGGACTCTGTGCTTCCTGGACTTGTATGTCTATTTCCTTTGCCAAATTAGGGAAGTTTTCCTTTATTATATTTTCACTTAAGTTTTTAATGTCTTGTTCTTCCCCTTCTCCTCTGGCACTGCTATGATTTGGATGTTGGCATGTTTAAAGTTGTCCCAGAGGTTCCTGAGCCTCTCTTCTTCTTTTTTTTTTTAAAGATTTTATTTATTCATTTTTTAGAAAGAAGAGAAGGGAGGAAAAAATAGAGGATGAGAAACATCGATGTGTGGCAGCCTCTGGCCCACAACCTAGGCATGTGCCCTGATCAGGAATCAAACTGAGTCCCCTTGGTTCTCAGGCCAGTGCTCAATCCACCGAGCCACACCGGCCAGGGCTCTCTTCTTTTTTTCAGTTCTTGTTTCCTCCTTCTGTACTGGTTGACTGTTTATTTCTTCCTTGTGTCTAATTTGTTGATTTGAATCCTGGTTTCCTTCTTTTCACCACCAGTTTATTTTTAAGATTGTATTCATTATTTTCAGAGAGAAGAGCAGGAAGGGAGGAAAAAAGGGAGAGAAGCATCAATGTATGGTTGCCTTTCACCTGCTTCTAGCTAAGGACTTGGCTGGAGACCTGGCTTGCAACCTGGGTATGTGCCCTGGTTGGGGAATCGAACCAGTGACATTTGTGTTCGCAGGCAGGTGCCAATCCACTGAGCCATACCAACCAGGTTACCACCAGTTTTGTGTGAGTTTTTCTTTGTTCCACTTAGCATAACCTTCATTTTTTTCTCCTATGTATTTGTTGTTAATTTTGTCTGTCAAGTTGTGGGCATTGTTATCATCAGTGTTTTGAAATGTGCATCTGTTAGCTTGGCTATCTCTTCATCACTCAGTTCTCCCACTGGAACCTTGGTCTGCTCCCTCTTTTGTGTCATACTTCTCTCTTTCCTCAACTTGACAATTTTCTGTGTTTGCCTCTATGTCTTAGGTAGAGCTATCTCACCTGTTACATTATCAGTGTGGGGTGACCCATTTTACCACATTTTATCACTGTCTGGCTGAGTATTTCTTCATTTGTTGAACTTCCATGTAGTTTGATTTTCTGGAATTGCTGTGTTTTCTTTTTTGGTTTTGAGGTAGTTGTAAATTCCTCCTTAGTTGTGAAGGAGACACAGCTGTCTACCTGTGCCTCCATCTTGGCCAGAAGTCTCCCTCCCTTCCTCTTCATAGCACCCATTGTGGTATCGTTTAAGCCCTCGCTTCCTTGTCCTGTACTTGGTCAGCATGGTAATAGCTGAGATACTATACAATATCCTGGACTCAAGCCTTTTGTCAAAGGATCTATGTCATGTGTCTGTTCCTCCTTAGCTGCATGATATTGGACAAAGGGTGAATAGTCTCTGAATCTCAACTTTTTTCATGTGTAAAATAAATGAACAATAGTGATCTTGATCTTAGTTTTTAAAGTCAGAATTCAAAAAGGAAGAAAGATGAAAGATTTGTAAACTACAAAGTGTTAGATACATACATCGTTACAGGATAGCGATTTTTAACCTTTTTCATCTCATGGCACACATAAACTAATTACAAAAATCTGTGGTTCACGAGATCTTTTGCCGGTCTAACCAAAATAATATAGATATAATTTCAACTCATCCCAGAAGCTATTGTTATGTTGGCTGTTGACATCTTTTAAAAATTTGACAATCTAAGAGAGGGCAGGAGAGTGCCTCTGACTAAATAGTCAGGTGCAACGTGCTTTATAAAAATTCTTGCAGCACACCAATGTGTCACGGCACATGGGTTGAAAATTGCTGTTATAGGAGAGTGTTGACCCTGTTGGATGCCTTTGAACTCATTTCTAGGTCTAATAAATCCTGGTTCTCTTTCTAGCTGCTTCTCTGCTATTTCCTGTTCACCGAGTATAAGCTTTCTCTTCTCGCATCACATTCTTTTACGCCTTCATTCTTTCAACACATTTCTGCTGAGTGTCTACTATTTGCCAGGCTTTGAGGGTGAGGTTTGCCTTCAAAGGTTTCATGGTTTTACCATTACTGGACATAAGAACCTAGCTGGTTAAAAAAAAAATTGCTTATTGTCCCCAAGATTCAGAATCGGTTGTGCGGACTTTAGGGATATGCATTTTTGTATTAATGTACCAGATTATTCTGACATGAGTGATTCGTGGCTCACCCTTTTAGAAATACTGGCCTTCCCCTGACCATTGTGACTCAGCTGGTTAGAGCACTGTCCCATAGGCTGAAAGGTTTTGGGTTCGATTCCCAGTCAGGGCACATGCCTGGGTTGCATACAAGAGGTGCTGATTAATGTTTCTCTCTCATGTAAATGTTTCTCCCCCTCTCTGTCCTTCCTTTACCCTCTCTGTAAAATCAATAAGTATGTCCTTCTTTTATTTTAAAAAATAAAAGAAAAATAAAAGAAATGCTGGCCTTGTTCTTCCCAGGAGTCAAAGGGCATCACCATTCATCCCCTCTGTGCCTGCCCAAGTCTTCACCCACCCAGGCTTTCTGTTGAAACCACAGAGTCCAGAGAGAGGAGGTGGTTTTGTCCCTTGAAATACGGGCCTCCTTGACCTCTCACCTTCCTGCTCAGAGGAAATCAGACTGACAGATGGAGGCCAGGCAGACCCTGGGTGGAGGACCCTGGTCTTAGGACAAGTGCTTGTGAAAGGTGTTTGTAAGGAGAGAGCCCTAGACATCCTACAGGGCCACCAGCTGCACTTGTTCTTTGAGCCTGTTTTGCTGGCTGTGCAAATGGACTATTGACATTCTTGTCCACACTGCTCAGGCATAATGTCTCCGGCCGTGTGAACTCAGCATCTGGCCCTGGGCTGCCTGCATTGTGCTGTTCTGCCTTCACTAGCTCTGAAGAGATCAGCAATTCTGCATCTTGGTTTCACTGGACAGCAAACAGAAGAGGAAGCCAAACTATTCAAGTCCAAAAACCCCTGCTGGACCACATGCACAGGTATATGGCCCGTCCCCCTGTTTGCAGGGAGACCAGCACTGGTGGGCTACACAGAGGCCTGAGATACCTAGGTTCTCACGCTGTCTGAATGATTTTCCCTCAGTCCTGAGACGTTCCTGCTGTTAGTCCCTTCTACATTCTGGACCAGCCCTTTCTCAGCTGCTTGGGAGCCCCAGTCTCTCCTCTTCACATTTTGCTCTTCCTTAATGTCTTGTCCATTCCCCTGTGTCCACTGGTCCTTAGCTTTTCACAGACACGGTGGGAACCATACAAGCTTCTCTCTAGGGCAAAAAAAGAGTTTTTTAATCAATTTACTGTTAGACTATAAAGATAAATGGCTTTAGAATCATCTAATAGAACTGAATACCCTGCCTCAACCTTCTCCTCCCCATTTTCTAGATGAGAAAACTAATGTGCAGAGAAGAAATGTGACCTGTTGTGTTCATTCAGATTATAGTCAGATGTTAATGTGCACCCCACCCTCAGTGCCAGTTAGACTCAAGACAGAAATACACCCATACAGACAAAAAGCCAGAATTCGGGAGAAGAGAAGGTAGCTTCAGAAATTGCGGACCACTAAGGTAGCCGATCTCAAAGAGTGACTTAGCTGGCAGTATTTAGGCCGCCTGTTTCCACAAAGCACAGGCTGCCTTCCTTTCCCTGGGATAGAATTTATTTTCTGAGCTGTCTTGGAATTCAAGGGCAGTGTGGATAATTCCCCCCTCGCGTGTGCATGAGAAGTCAGCTGACCCACAGAAAACTCATTTGATTGGCCTGTGGCTGTATTGCTGAGACTTTGAACCCAACTCCCTGACCACCAGCTCCATACCCTTTGCATCCCCAGTTCTCCACTGTGTTGCCTTCTTTCCATTATCTAGCCCCAAGAGAATACCCCGAAACAGAGATCAAATAAGTAAAGAGCAGCAATTCAAGGTGTTTGTGTCCAATTCTGCCACCACATTTCTGTGCTTCAGTTGCCCCAACCCTTCAATGAGAGTAACAGAATATGTCTTCACCATCTCGAAGGACCGGCTGAGATTCAACAAGAGCATGAATCCGAAAGAGAAACGGAAATGTAGAACACCATATAAACACCAGCATCAAAGGTTAACTGCCATTATCATTACAGCAATAAATCCTCAGGTCCCCAAGCTTCCTCCTAACCAGACAGAGCTCCTCGAGGATTTCTCTTTCAGAAGACAAGTGATGGCAAATCAAGCCTGGTATCAGGAGTCTATCTTTTGATAAAGTAACTTCTGTCCCGTGCAGTTCATTCAGCCCTCTTGCTTTCCCTTTCTTTATCCCCATTATCACCTGGAGACGTGGTCTTCCGAAAATAACCACCTTGAGGACCTTTAAGATCCCTTTTCATCAAAGGAAGCATCAACCATGCTCACTAGGCTGTGCTGATGGTGGGAAGAAAGTAGAGCCAGGCACTTCAGGAAGACATTTAACAAGTTTTCAGAATAAAACTTAGTTACTTAGGAAACTCAATTTCCCAGAACAATTCATTTTGTGAATGTTCTGGTTAGTCAGTTATGCTGCATTGTTACTTCCAAAAGCTTTCCAATAAACGTAGTGGAATTGGATTGAACTCTGCAGACTCTGTGCGCTTACTCACTCGAGCTAGAGAAGGGTGAAGTCAGGAGCCCAGCCAGGGCTGCAGCCTGTGCCTCTCTGAGCCAGTGGGAGGTTCCCCTCTGCCATTGGCAAAAGGCCCTGGTGGGTGCCTTTCATCTAGAGCAGCCCCCCATGGGGCCCCAAAATAGGCAGAGGTACTGGGGTGTAACAGCAGCCCGGTTTCCTCTCAGTAACTGGGGCCTTAACTAGTTAAGGAGCCTTTTTCTCTGGCTGTTGGTTCAGTGACAAGAGGAGTCCCCAAAGCCCAGAGAGGAATGTCAGTTTCCAATTTAATAAAAACATGGCTGTGTGTGTTTGCACATCAAGAAAAGCTTCTGGAAATGCCTTATTAGGTATAGTGGTGAGAGGTGTCATTTCTGCCTCTTCCACTTGGTTTTCAGGTCTTCACGTTTTGGCTTGGAGGAGCATGGCACCATTGTTTGGTCACAGGTTTAAAGCATATATGACATCTTGTAGAACAACACCCCAATCTTTTAGGTGTAGTGATTCAGTGAGAGTCTTAAGTGAGCCTCTACTTCCTATTCCACTCTTTTATCAGACCTGCTGCCTTCAGGTGATGGGGTACAAGTAGGATCACTGGATGCCATGGGCATCAGCCTATTACTGCACAGTTTTCGTATTGATATGAATCCCTTTGACAGAGGCAATGTTGTAAGCTACAGAATGATGAAAAAGAGACTCAATAACTCTCCTGATGGTAATGTTAGCAGGAGGGTTTCAGGCAGAGGAGGTAAACCTGCATACAGAATGTGCATTTAGCCCCATGAAAGCAAAGTACTGCACCTTCCAAGGTGAAAGGAATTCAATAAAATTGGGTGATTGGCTAGTTCCCAAGGGATTGATACCCCGTCCAGGGCTCACTGTTGGCCTTTGCTACTGGCATGGTGGGCAGTCAGCAGTGGGGTTGCCAGAGAAACCTTGGTGGAGGGAAATCCCTGTTGCTGTGACCATTTCCGACACTATGGCCATTTTATACGTGGGTCCATGGAGCAGGGTAGCCTGGGAAAGAAGATGACTACACCACAAGGTGGGGCTTCTTGTCTGCCTCGTTTCTGGAAGCTTCCTCTGGGATACACCATCACTGGTGATCATTCCAAGAATGTCCTCTACACACTCCTTCCCAAGCTCTCTTTGTCGGCCAGTCCTCTACTCTAAGTCTTTCCAAGTCCCTGACCAGTGAAACTAACCTGTTAGCCACTGCATAGACGTGCACTTCGGCTTGTTTTTCCTTCCGAGCAAATGGTATATTTTGGCTGAGTTTCTTCCCACTGGAAAGTTTTTCTTCATCACTGTCTTTCAGAACCATCCCTGAGTGGGGCTGTAATGCCATCCACTTCTGGCTGGTGCCAACATACAGACAGATTTATCTGTAAACAGTTTGGCCTCCTGTTTACTGGTCAAAGGGAAGGTCCTGTGAGAACACTTACGTGGGTTGAGGAAGAGATGGCGAAACAGCAGGGGTCGATGCAATGGGGCGTCAGTCAATTCACCTGCGCTGCCCAGACCTATTTAGCCGTCTAGTTTCCAATGCAGCATCTTCACTGAATCATGGAACGATGCTACGCACACCTAACTTCACGATTTGGTAAAGAAGAGAATGCCCAATTCATAATAAGCAGCTCAGGTATGCTTTGGTCAAAAGTTCAAGTATGATTGAATCAGCAAGGTCCAAAGGCCTAAGCAGGGGAGCAAACTGCTTCAGGTTGGGCTTGGTGTAAAGTCCTCTATTGCCCTGCCAGCCACCTGACGTGGCAGCCTACGGGTTGCTGAATAGATGGGCCAGGCTGGCACACGCCAATACTTCTTTCAAGATTCGGAGCCCCATCAAGCACTGGGCCTTTTTCTTTGCGGTACAAGGTGCAAAGTGGAGCAATTTAATTTGAACTTTGGAAAGGCATCATCCCAAGATGCTCTGAATCACGATTCCTAGGCATTTCATCAATGTCAAATGTCAAAATCTAGGTTTTGTAAGATTGCTCTTTCTATCCCCTGTCAGGCTGCTATCTTACAGATGCTTCGGGGGTCTTGCTGCCTCCTGCTCTCCAGGTTCAATTGACATAATGTTATTAACGTAATGGGTGGGAAAGAAGTACTGGGAGGTATTAAGGGTCCTTTGGGTTATATGAAAGCAGGAGAGCCCTGGCTGGTGACAACGTGGATAAGGTGCCGGCCTGCGAACCCAAAGGTCGCTGGTTCGATTCCCAGCCAGGGCAACATAACCAGATTGCAAGCCAGGTCTCCAGCCAGGTCTGTAGCTGGAAGCAGGTGAAAGGCAACCATACACCACTCTCTCTCTCCCTCTCTGCCTTTCTCCCTTTCCCTCTCTCTGAAAAATAATAAATAAAAATCTTTAAAAAAAAAAAAAAGCAGGAGAACTACCATAGCCCTGAAGACCCTGAGTATCTACCTCGGCCCCAGGCAGGTGAAAGCAAGACACTGTTACTAATTATAATGAAGAAAAATATCATTTGCCAAGTCAGTAATGATCTATCTACCAGGTGCCATTGCTCTAGTAAAGAAACCACACCCAGAAGACAGCTGCAGGCAGCAACAAGTACCTAATGGAGTGGAGCA
Source organism: Noctilio leporinus (assembly GCA_004026585.1). NCBI lineage: Eukaryota > Metazoa > Chordata > Mammalia > Chiroptera > Noctilionidae > Noctilio > Noctilio leporinus. Next base: position 127,491 of record PVIW01003408.1, on the reverse strand, counting down.
CAATCCATAGTCATTCCCCACGTCCCGTACGACATTTTCCCCAACCAAGTAGGTGTTAAACAGGAATAGGACTGGTGCCACCACCCTTCATTTTCAAGGCTTTGATGGTGACACTAATCTCTGCAGTAACCCCAGGCATGTGGTACTACTTTTTGGTTTACTCTTTCGGCAGGCAGAAGGAAAAGTGATGGTTGGCTTTCCAGAAGCTTCTCCTACCTAGCGGGTCCTATTCCATGGACCAGAGGCCCAACGTGGGGATGCTCCCAGCTCCCAGCTGTGAGAATTACTGTAGGGCAGCTTAAGCCAAGATTTCACTTATCATCACATCTTCATAAGTCTCTACTCTGGCTGATGACCTTTAGGTTTCCCAGAAATTAGCATCAGTTCACGCTAGTATCTAGTAACCACTGCAGGGTCTGCGTATTTGCCTTTCTCTTGTGTCAGTCACCTGAGGAAATGGCCCATCTGTGATGTCTGAGGATGGCTTGTACGAAATTTACAGAATGTGGTCACATTTCAGGCTTCATCCTTAAAAGGGGCTGGCTTCTTCCTCAGTCAAAGGTTTCTGGGTTTGTGAACTACCTTATCTCAGCAAATTGGAGGGGAAAGTAAGAATTATCCTTATGTCTGTTTGAATCAGACCTCTACCCACCGCAACAAGAATGTTCTCAGGATCTAGAGCTATGGTATTTAATGTGGTAGCTACTAGTTACCAGTGGCTATTGAACCCTTAAATTGGGGCTAGTCCTAATTTAGATATGCTTATGTGCAAAATATAAATACCCGCTGGATTTCAAAGTTTAGTGCAAAAAAAGGTAAAATGTCCTATTAATAAAGTTTTGCATTAGTTACAGGCTGAGATAATAACTATTTAAATATTAATTAAAAATATTTTTAAAATTATGAGCAGTTTCTTTTTATTTTTTAAACGTGTGGAGATAGTAGAAAATTTTAAATGACAAGTGTGACCTGAGTTATTGTATTTACATTAAATTGTGCTGATATAGACAAAGTAATATAATAGATTATATATATATTTCCTTCCTCTGAAGCCACCCCCGTAAATCCATGTAGGCCAAAACCATCTGATTATCATTCTATCCTTGTGGCTTATTGGAGTAATTGAGTTCACCTTGTCTCACAGTCTATCACTGGGTGGGGGGGGGAGGTGTTCCCATTTTTACAATTAGTAGTAGAGATCCCAATTCAATGTCAGCATCTTCCATTGTCATCTCTGACCACTATGGGATTGCCACCACAGCTTTCCACGGATGTTGGAGATGAGTTTTTAAATGTTTTTTGTGACAAGAATATCCTCTGGGCCTTAGGAGGAACATTAATCAGGTTATATGTAATAGATATACTTTCATTTCCCATCACCCTAAGCTTTGGGTTCCTTTTTATAATATGTTAGGGAATTTCTGTAACACTCAGTCTCATTAGCTATAATCCTGTATTATAAATATTACTAGTATCTAATTACTCAACCAAGCAAACTATTAGAATCACTCCCAACTGCTTAAGCTACTGTATTCCACTTTGAATCTCAAGTGAATTCACCTATATTGACAAATTTGATCCAGTTCAACTATGTTTCATCCTCTTTAGTTTAATACTCTCAGAATCTATTTATATATGCATGTTCCCAAGGTGCCTGACAATACAAATAGAAGATATTGCAATTGCTTTGGAGTTTAACTATCTCCTCCTGAAGACCTTTCACATTTTTCTCTGCACTGTCAGGAGCTGTCACTCATAATGACCTGGAGGCAATGAGATAAAGTGAGGCTAGGTCTTGGGGACAATAGACATGCCTCTTGTTAGGCAACAGCTACATGAAATCATAGGATGGTCAGTGGTCATGCCAGGGACTGCTTTCTCCAGCAAGGGAGGCTTGGGCAAGACTAGGGATTCATCAGTCTCATTTTAAACTGTGTCACCGCAAATGTTTTTGTCCCATTCTCACTGTCAAACTCCTTCTACCAGCCCTGAAACTTGATCAAGTTATACATCTAACGGGCATTGAAAATCTTCAACCCACACAATTAGACTTTAGGCCTGACCCACAGCTGTGTCTCCTCTGAGGCTGAATGAAATAAGGATTCTTTTCCTGGTTCTGGTTCTGCACTCATGTCTTGAGTTGGAAGTTCAATCTTAGAGCTCTTCACGCTCTCTCTCTCCCTCTCCCTCTTTTATAAACTCTCTCTCATAAATTCTTGAGCACAGCCAGAGAAGCCAGCCCACCTTGCAATTATTGTAATTATCACTGTTGCCATGGCAATCAAGTGAGTCGGCCACTTGATCACTTAAAACCTTGCCTTCCACTGACTCTCCATCCTACATCGCTCTTAGTGATAATTTGAATATCTTAATGCTGCTTGATGCCACAGATGGCTAGTGTCCCATTTTCCCCAGCAATAAGGTCATTTATGCATTCATTAAATAAGTGAGAGGCCTGGTCCCATAACCCCACTTTGAAGGCTGTTTCCTGGGACCACTCCTGTTACCAACTATTGTATAAGAGTTTCAGCTGGACACAGCACTTATGCCGGGTGGTGCAAAGATAACTTCCTGAAGAGAAATGGCAGAGGCACAAGCAAAGTTAACAGGCCAAATGAAGGATGCTAAGGAACTCGGGGCTTAGCCACCATGCAAACTCATCACTTAGGGCTGAAAAGACAATGGAAGAAATAATGTCACCAAAGGAAAATGTGGGAGGTGGAGTCAAAGAGTGAGGGACATGTGACAGGAGCTGCAATCCATGGAGGATCACAGCCAGTGCCATAGACATGATACAAATGCAGGAAGGGGCAGGTAAGAAAGACTCTGACCCCATGGTCAATCCTGTTGACAGCCTGTTAGGAAGCCAGAGGACAGAGAAGCCCAGGTGTTGCGGTCCAAAAAGGGTGAGTACCCTGAGCCCTAAACCAGGCAGAGAAGGGATTTCAGGGAGGAGGGCAAGCAGAGAATAAAAGCCCCGCAGATGTGGCACTTCATATTTGTAAGCAATCTTCCTTCATCCTTTCCAACTGATGTCAGTGACGTATGTACTATCATTATCTCCATTTTACAGATGATGACACAAGCTTGCTCAAGGCTTTCCACAGAGCAAAGGGTGGGGCTGCAGCTTGAACCTGGGCAATCTGAACTGGAGTTTGTACATCATCCATATGAGAGTAGTTCGGATGGAGCAGGTGGAGGGTTCGTTTAGAGAAGTGGTGACAAAGGTTGCCGCAGAAGCAGGGAAAACCTTGAGGAATCCTTCAGCCTTCTCTCCAAGTGCCCTGTGGGAATTAGGAAACCCATGGACCTTTGCTTCCTCTTCTGAGGAACCTCAACCAGAGAGCCTTGAGGAACCTGCCTAGCGCTCCTGGCTGTCTGGCTGCCCACTACCCAGTGCCTTTCATGGAGGAATTATTCTGAGATACAGCTTTGGGTAAACCTTCTTTCCCTGTCTCTCAGGCCATGTGTTTTGGGTTGAGGTTCTAAGCAAGCCAAAATACTGCATTTCCTCAGTGACCGTGATCCGTTAAAAGACAATGACCTTAGGCCCGAAGGAACCAACAAAAGCAACCTCTTGGGATTTCACTGGAGGCTTAAGAACCTGTCGGAAGTTGGGAGGACAGAGTTCTACAAAGACCACAGCTGACAGAAAGGAAAGCAATTGGAGAGGTGAGCCAAGTCATGTCCTTGTGACAGGTTTGAGCCCGAGATCCAGCCCTAGCCACAGCTGCCCACCCTGGACTTGTTACATAAGCCATAAATCCATTTTTTTACCTTAATTCAAGCTTCTGTCTTTGGTAATCACGAGGCAACTGTGGCAAGGTGACGACCTGGCCCTACCTCCCCTAGAAAGAGCTCCAACCTTTGCCCCCACCCCACAGGTGTTTGGAAGCCTGGGGTGGGGGCCAAGGAAGAGCCTGTGTGATGGCCAAGGGTGACGGGCCCAGGGAAGAGGATGTGTAGGATGTGTCCTCTGGGATCAGACACAAGATAAATACTTGACTCAACACACATCCCCACAGAAGTATATTTAGGAAAGTATTTTTCTCCCAGGGCTTGGAAAAGCCAAAATTGCTTTGTAATGTAGCATCCTTGGATCACCTTTGAAATCCATCTGGTCAACCTTCACAGCTGTAAAAATGATGCTGGCCATCATCATCTTCCTCCGGGAGATAGAGCTGTTGGGCTGTGGAGGTTAAAAGGTTACAAGGTTACATTTCACCGTGGGTCTGAGGCTTCTCCCTCTACCTCCACTACCCACCCCTCTCCCCCCAACAAGTGCTCCCAGAACTCTCTACTGTTCTCCTGCACTCTTACTTTCTTCCAGGTAAAGCTCAATGGAAAAAGTAGATCTTGCTTTATTCAAGATTAGCCCTTCCACCTATTGTGTTGATCTCATTTTCACTTTGAATTCAGTCTGCCGTTATTCTTTCTCCACTCTCTTTCATATACAGTATATGCTTTTTTATCCTCACCCAAAGATTTTTTTTATTGATTTCAGAGAGAGAGACAGACTGGCGGAGAGACAGACAGAGAAGGAGAGAGACAGAGAGAAACATCAATCAGAGGCCTCTTGTACGTCCTCCAACCAGGGAGGGAACTTGCAACTTGGGCACATGCCCGGACGAGGAATTGAACCCTGAATCTTCTTGGTTTACAAGATGACACTCCAACCAACTAAGCCACGCTGGCCAGGGCTCTCTCATAGTTTAAAAAATATATTTAATCAGCTCTATTGAAGTATACTTTACATATAGTAAAATGCAATCATTCTAACCCTTTCAATATGGCTTTTGGCTAATTGAGATAATTATATAAAATTAATTTTAAAGTGTTCACAACTACTAACTGATCCCATCCCAGTATATTATAAAGCAGTGTGATTTTGTACAGTATTTTTCAAATATCTTTCAGGATGTATATATCCCCACAGACTTGAAAAGGTTAACAAATAGGCACGTTCTGACAAATGAATACACCTGTGTAAGCACTCGCACTGCCATCAAGATGGAGAACCATTCTGTCTCCTCCAAAAGCTGCCCGTCAGTCAGTTCCCTCTCAAATCTACATCCCTCTCCAGCCACCTACACTGAGAAGTGACAGGTCTTCTTTCTGTCATGTAGATTAATTTGGGCTGCAATAGAATTTCATGAAAATGGAATCACATGGAATACAATCTTTTATGTTTGACTTCTTTTGCTCAACATAGTATTTCTGAGATTGAAAAATCATGCTGTGCATATCAATAGTCCACCCCGATTATTGCTGAGTAGTATCCCATTACATAGAGATAGTAAAATATATTTATCCATTTACCTGTTGATGGACATTTGGGTAGTTTTCAGCTTTGGAGCTATTGTGAATAAAATTGCACCCTGGCTGGTGTGGCTCCGTGGATTGAGCACCAGCCTGAGTACCAAAGGGTCGCTGATTGGATTCCCAGTCAGGGCACGTGCCTGGGTTACAGGCCAGGTCCTCAGTTGGGGCCTCGTGAGAGGCAACAACACACTGACGTTTCTTCCCCCTCTCTTTCTCCATTCCTTCCTCTCTCTCTAAAAATAGATAAATAAAAGCTTAATTAAAAGAGAGAGAGAGAGAGAGAGAGAGAGAGAGAGAGAGACTGGTTAAGAGATGGAGGTGTGATCTCAGTCCAGTCAGAATAAAGCTCAAGAAAGAGATAAATAAATAAACATATAAACAAAATTGCTATGGACATACCTCTTTTCAGGTGCTTAGTGACCATTTGTATCTTCTTTTGTGAACCTTTCATTCAAATCTTTTGCCCATTTTTCTCTTATTATTGAGTTGTAACACTGTTACAATTCTTACAACTCATAAAGATATATGTGTATCTTTATATAAAAATATTACATGTTGGGTAGCTGAGTTGGTCAGATCATCATCCCTATACACCAAGGTTACAGGTTTGATCCCTGGTCAGGGCACATACAAGAACAACAGATCAGTCCCTCTCTTTCTCAATCTCTCTCTCTCTCTCTCTCTCTCTCTCTCTCTCTCTCTCTCTCTCAAATAAATTTTTAAAAATTACATGTAGATGTCTTTTCATTTTCTTAACAGTGTTTCTCAAAAATCCTAACTTTTAAATTTTGACAGAGTCCCATTTAGCCTATGAACATGGTCAAGTGCTTCCAATAACTACCCAAAGCAAAGTGGACAGAAATAAGACCCCTACCACTTCCCCCTCTCACCTGGAAAAGTCCTTTCATGAACTCATACCCCTCTTGAGCTACTATTGAATCTTCTTGCTCCTTTCAGAGCCCAGCAGTTCGACAGAAAAGTCTTCATTTGCTGTATCTACCTTGCCTAAAACCCACACTCACTTCAATCCCCTCTTCCCTCCCCAGGGAAATCTCTGAGACACAGGACAGGCAGCTCCACAGGCTCTCACGTGCAGGAAAGCAAGTTTGTACAACAGGTACCTGCTTGGTTTAGGGTGGGGAGGGCCTGGTGGGTGGAGGTGGGGCCTGTGTAGTTGATGGGTAGAGCCTGGGAAGCTCTTTGACTACTTTCTCCCGGCGTTTCGGAGTCTTGCTTTCTCTAAGTTTCCTCTAACATCTTTGTGTTACTGTCTGAATAATGACCACACCTACACACCTTGAAAATGGTTGATGAGGAGTTCCCTTTGGCTAGCGCTTGACGAGAGGGACCTTCCCTGGACCCCACTTGGAGTCAGGGTACACCCCCCAGCCCTTCCCTTTACTACACCTGCCCCATCAGGTGGGTGCTGGGGGCTCACCTTTTGTGACCACTGCAGTGCTGGTCAGTGCCAGCTCCCTCTCTTTCTCCGACCGATTCCCCATATTTCTTAGTAAATACAAGTCGAGTACCTATTGTGCCTTAGAACTCAACGATAAAAATGAGGAACTTGAGGTTTGGGTCAGACGATGCCTTGGTGCAGCTGGCGAGATGACTGAGTCATCTGTCATCACGATGTAAGGGGTGAGAGGAAAAACACTCATGTCCGCTTAGGGGAAGTAGGGCAAGCAAAGGAGCTCCTAGCACTGGCGCAGCACAAGGCAAGGAGTGTGGATGCCTGTGTAGACGGATGTGTGAGCGAGCAAGGCATTTACAGTGAACAGTTTAGATGGGGAGCATAGGGAACCTATGAGAATCGCTACAGGATGCATTGCCTAAGTCCCAAGCTGTCCACCAAAACCCAAGCTCTCTCCTAACAGAAATGAGATGGTAGCCAAGCAGATGCCTGGACTACATTTCCCAGCCCCCCTTGGTGTTAGGTGGGAACATGTGATTAAGTTATCCCCATGGACTGGGGGCAGAAGTGGCGGTTGCCTCTTTGAGCCAAGGCTTTTTATTTTGAAAGATTTTATTTATTATTTTCAGAGAGAGGGGAAGGGAGAGAGGCAGAGAGGGAGAGAAACATCAATGTATGGTTGCCTTCCACCTGTCTCCAGCCGTGGACCTGGCTGGAGACCTGGCTTGCAACCTAGTTAGTGCCCTGGCTGGGAATTGAACCAGTGACCTTTGGGTTCAAAGGTCTGTGCCTATCCACTGTGTCACCAGCCAGGGCGTGAGCCAAGGCTTTTTAAGAGTAGATGTGCCATGTATCTGATCTTTTAAACCAATGTTGACCCAATAAATTTAACTTGAAAAAAGAGTAGGTATGCCTCTTTTACGTTCTCTTTCCTTTTTGTGAGAACTGGACAAAAACAATAACAAGGCCCTAAGGGGACAATGGAAGACAGCAGAAAGGAGCTCAGATCTTTGAATAATTTTCTGGAGTAGAGCTGCCCTGCACACCTGCATTATTGACCAAGGTTGTTTCATGAGCAAACAAATACACTAATGTGTTAAGCCATGAGAAGTTCTGAGTCATCCTTATTGTTGTAGTATAGCCTACCCTACATAATACATCCTGATTATAGTGCACTTGTGACAACTTTATAAAATATACATATACGTATAGTAAAAAAAAAAAAAAAAATGGAATGAAATATACCAAGATGTGAATAATGATGGTGGAATTATGGGCAAATTTCATTTTCTTAGCGTTTTTCTGCCTTTTCCAAATTTGCTACAATGAATATGTTATTTTATAGTCAGAACAAATATAAACTCTCTAAATTCAGATAGTTACAGAAATAGTAACAAGTTGAAAAAGAACCTCATTACCAGGAGGCATGTAGAAAGTTTATTCAAGTAGTAGAATGCAAAGGCAGAAAAACACAGAAGAAGAAGCAAGAAAACAGCTCAATTTCACATTCACGGAAGACCTCTCCCTGTAAAGAGGAAGAGTGGGGACACGCCTAGCCTGCACTCTTACCTCCCACCCCAGCCCAGTCTCAGGCCACCTGAGTCCTGGTGCGGCTGGCAGGCAGGGCAGGGAGGTCTTCTTGTAGCTTCATATTGTGTTTTCCTTCCTATATTTCAGGGAGGCTGAGGGTAGATGAAGTTAACGGAGGGAAGTACTAGGACCAGACGATGGAGAAAGGACAACGGGTGCTGGAAAGGGGCCCATAGTGGGACAGAGATGCTGCACACGCTTCCTTTGCTCCTCCCTTTGCTTCCGTGAGAACATAAAGTCCTGATGGTCTCACTCCCCCTCTGGCCTCTCTGCCCACAGGGTACTTTTCCTCTGCCCATCTTTTTGATCCTTCAGGGATCTACGGTTAGGCTACTTCTCACAACACATCCCCTTCCTCTCTAATGTCTCCCCACATCTACCCGCTAGCTTAGTGAGCTTCAAACCCAGATGGACAACTGCCCCTGATGCATCTTGGTGGAAGAACTTACCTCTTGCTGTATTCCAGAAGCCCCGTCTCCCCACCACCCAGCCGCAAAAGCCTGGTGTTAACCTCATTCCTCAAGCCCCTCTTCCTTCTTGAATATCTCTCTCTTTTTGTTTAATATTTACTTATTTATTTATTTTCAGAGGGAGGGGAAGGAAGGGAAAAAGAGAGGGAGAGAAACATAGATGTGTGGGTTTTCTACAAAACCTCAAGAACATATATTTATCCTATTTAAAAAAAAAAAACAACGGAAATTCTTCTTGTATACAGAAAATGACATTGAGAATAAATAATAATACAATAAATAACTGTAAACCTAAGGTTAACCAGTGAGAACATTTTCTGCCTTTTTCCCTCACAGATAAATATTTGTAAAACACAGATTAAAAATTTTTACGATGTCACTTTTTTAATTAAAAAGTTTCAGTGAATCTAAATTGCACTCCACATAACTTCCAAACTTTAGATCCATCTTTTAAGACAATTTGTGCTACTGCGTTGATGCAGAGTATGGGCTCCAAAGTATATACTTATCAGCTTACGTAAGTAGCATATCAGTTACTTCACCTCTCTGAGCCTAAGTTTGCTCATCTGTAAAATGGGGACAGCGTTACAGGGATAAACTGAGATGCACAAATTGTCTAGCACAAGCTGTTTTTGTTATGTGCCATTGAGTCGGCTCTGATTCTTGGTAGCCCTATGAATGAGTGATGTCCCTAGTGTTCTGTCCTCAGCAGCACTGCTCAGCCTCCATAGATTCACACCTATGGCTACTTTTGTGGAACCAATCGTTCTCATATTTGGCCTTCCTCTTTTCCTTCTGCCTTCTATTTTTTTCCCCCTAGCATTTTGTTCTTTTCCAAAGAACGCTGCCTTCTCATAATGCGCCTGGTGTCAGAGAGCTGCAGTTTTGTCAGCTTCGCCTCCAGCAATGTTTCAGGCTTAATTTGCTCTAGGTGCCACTTGTTCCTTATTCTGGGGACCCACGGTGTCCCCACAGCTTTCCTCCAACATCATCTAATGGATCAAAAAAATGTTTTTTGCTGTCACTTTAACTGTCCAACTTTCGCATTCATGCATAGTCATTGGGAACAAAGGGTGTGGATGATCCTAGCCTTGGCCTCTAATAATACATCCTTGCTCTTGGAGATCTTTCTTAATTCTTCCATTGCTTCTGAGTCTCAGTACAGTACCTGGCATATAACATGCATGCCAGGCATATAACATGCTAGCTCTTCTATCCTGCTATTCTAAGGCAAGAAAGAATGGTGGAAAGAAACAGAGGAAGAAGGCTTTCAAAGGAAGGGGAGAGATAAAGGAAAAAGAGCAAAAGAGTTTAGGAGAAGAGTTGGATAAGCCAGAGAAGAGAAGAACTGAGAAGAAGCGAGGAGGGAATCCAAATGGAGGGGAAAACATAATGAGAAAAAATGGCGAAGGAAGAGCTATTTCCCGGGATGGAAGAGGCTCTCCAACTGTGGTGTCTGGTCGGATCTGGTATAATTGGGGCTGCTGAGCCAGGGGTCAATGTGAGGGGCTGTTGGCAGGGCGTTACGTCCCAGGGCTGGGTCACTGGCTCTGGCGCAGCTCCACCAAGGGGCAGTGTGGAGCCCTCGCTCCTTGCCTATAATTCACACCTCCCTGGGGATGGTGGGGAACCACCAACTCAGTTGATGCCAAGTCCGTAGGATAGATTCTGCTACTTGTAATTTGAGAGATAGGACAGGCATTGAGCTTTCTGAAGATTAATTTTTGATTTATTGTTGGTAGCAATGATTTATTCTGATACATCCCCAAGGCAAAGAAAGGGCTGTAAATATTTTAAATGCTGTTAGCTAGTGACAAGAAACATGGCTGGTTGGGGAGCAAGGCAGATGGGAATTTCAAATGCCTTTTCTTTCTAAATTACTTAAAGGCAAACTGTGAACGCTTGCTAGCTGGTTTAAAATGGAGGCTGGGATAGGGTAGAGAACATATTAAATTGTTATTTTATTAACTCAGACAACGTCTTACGTTTTCTCCATAAAGCCCATTTGCCTTGCCGACAGATTGGATTGGACTGGCCCTCACAGCCTGCAGAGCCAACGCAAGGCTTGCAGACTCTGGGTGAGGAGTGGTCAGGGACAAGAGCTGCTCGCCCTTGCTCTCCAGCAGGACCCATGGAGCCTGGGACTGGTGGGGAAAGCCTTGGACCCAGAGTCCCACCCCGTGTGTGGCCTTCAGTGAGGCACTCTAACCATGGGTCTCAGTTTCTCCACTTGTAAAATGGGATGATAATCCTTGCTCGTGTGTCAGGGTGGAGACTATTTGCTGTGATGGTTGGAAGAAACAGCACCATGGCGTTGTTTTTCAGCCTCCTCTCCCCTTGGTTCTCATATCAGCCATGACCGTCAGGCAGAGGAGAGATGGCTATTTCCTCTCACGTGACCAGGAGAAGAGCAGAGAACCAGGAGCTGTGAGCGAGCTTCAGTGTCAGCTTCTCTGCAAGCGGAGACTGAGGGGAGGCAAGTGCAAAATTGAAGAGGGTGCCCGAGTTCTCAGTAACCAAGATGAATATTATTTTAGTGGAATGTTTTTATTATTTTTAGACAGAAGGGCAGGGAGGGAGGAAGAAAGGGAGAGAAACATCAATGTATGGTTGCCTTTCACCTGCCTCCAGCTGTGGAGCTGGCTGGAGACCTGGCTTGCAACCTGGTTATGTGCCCTGACTGGGAATCGAACCAGCGACCTTTGGGTTCGCAGGCTGGGTTCGCAGCTGGATCGCAGGCTGGATCCAATCCACCGAGCCACCAGCCAGGGACCAATTTTTAAATAAAGACAGAATCAGCCAGTCAGGAGGAGGAAACATTACTTGGGGCTCCCTTTGGGACCTCAGTTTAGGGTAGAACTCCTTTTCTTCTCTGACCTCCAGCTTTCCCGCTGGAGTCATGGGAGCAAGCAGCCTGCTCAGGGGCCCTGGGATAAGCCACAGTGGGATTTCAGTCCCTGCCCCATCACTGACTGGCTATGGGGTTTGGGGATAGAAGCTTAACATCTTATTTACTTATTTCCTCACTGAGTATTTGTCTATTTCAAAGAGCAGGAGAGAGAGGGAGCGAGAGATCGGTTGCCTTCCTTTTGTGCACTGAATGGGGATTGAACTCAAAACCTCTTGGGGCATGGGACAATGCTCCAACCAATCAAGTCACCCTGTCAGGGCAACGCTTAACATTTTGTAAGTCTCAGTATCCTACTGTAAACCTCAATTTTCTCATCTGTAGCTGCCTCACTGGGTTATGGTGAAAATAGGTGCATAAAGCATTCAGCAAGGGGCCTAGTCCATATTAAGTGCTTGATAAACCTTATTGCTTTTTACCTGCAAAATAGGTGTCGTATCCTCAGTCCCCAAGTGAGACCAAGTGTATACTAGAAACATAATAATATAGAAGGAAGGAGAAAAGACGGAGCACGGTGCTCCATCCACTCCTGGAGCTACAAGGGAGACAAGTAATATTTGCTCAGCCTTCCAGCTCCTAGAAAAATCCTCGGCATGGCCTGGGCATCTCAGCCAGCCCCTCCCAAGGCAAGTTCTGAGCTGGACCCTGACCTGCCGGACCACCTGCTCACATTGCGTGGGGCAGGTGCTGTCAGGCTAGGGTGGGAAAGAGACTATTAGGCAGTAAGCCCTAAGGGTCTTGCTGACTAGTCTTGCTTCCCTTTTTGAAATGGATACGAAGAGCAAGGAGCTAACTTTACGGCCCATCTTTAGCAAGCACAGAATCCATTTCAGATGACACGCCATCTGAATTTGCAGCCTTATTTTCCCTTTGTCTCATTCCCCTCGCTGGCTTTAATTTACTTAAAGTTGCCTTAAATCCATTTGGAAACAAGATGGAAAATAAATAAATAAGTGCATCCTATCTGTATTTAAACAGCTTCCCATTGTGTATGTATATATTCTGGTGTTTCTCTTTTCCAAAAATTACTGCCTGCTGATGCCTGCAAATGGCTGTGTGTGCGTGTGCTAATTGTGTAACTGACTGGATTTCAAATTGAGAGCTCTGTTGAGCACCCAGGAAGCAAGGAAACAGAGTGTTTCCATTTTCAGTAGAAAGGGCAGGGTGGCACCCAGGTGCCTGCCCTTGGAAGAGTCCATTTAAGGCGATGGTTCTCAACTGGGACCGGCTCCTGCGCCCCAGGGGGCATTTGGCAATTTCTGAAGACATTGTTGGTTGCCCTAACTCAGGCAGGGTGGGGAGCATCTGGCGTTGTTCCTGGCATCTAGTGGGTAGCGGTCAGGGACGCCGAGAAATGCCAACAACACAGCCCCCAAGAATGAACGGGTCCCAAATGTCAGCAGCACCGGGGCTGAGGCGCTCGGACTAAGGGCAGGCCAGTTCTGGAAGGGAGGAGGGGCAGAGGCTCATAGGTACAAAGGCTGGTAGCCTTCCCACTGGCCAGGAAGATGTGAGAGGACCCATCTCCTCGGTTGTCAGGGAGGCCTCTTGTCTCCTTCTCAGATTGCAGAAGTGACCAAAGTGAAAGAAAGAATTTCTCCAGTGTGTCCAGGAGGGGTCAGACTTCAGGATGGGGGAAACTTGCATTCAGCTCTGGGTATCTCCCGTTGCCCCTCCACTGTCCCCCGAAAGCTTCCAGCTCTGTTCAGCCGAGAGGAGCCCCAGCAAAGGGTCAGGGGGTGGGAGAAGCACAGGGAGGGGAGCCTGGCTTCATCGCCTTCCAGGTGAGGAGCACTAACTGACAGATAGAGCCCCGCAGTGCAACGTCTGTGGTGTCCCCAACCCGGCCCCTTATCTGCAACCGTCCCCCTATTAAATCTGCCTCACACCCTCCTCATTTGAGTATGGCATCAGTTTTCCTCAGGAAGCTCATTGAGCTGTCACGCTCAATGTTCACTGAGCGCCTGCTGTATACCTGGGCACACTTCGAGGTGCTGAGCTACTCAGGTAAGCAAACCAGAGGTCCCGCCCCACTGTCCTCTGACAGTGTCAGTGTGCCTGGCTCAGCTGTGTGTCTGTGTGTAGCCCGAGTGAGGGCAGGAGAGGCCTGCAGCCTTCAGGTCTGGCGGTTGGTGATCTTGTGGGGTGTGGAGGTGAGGTGAGCTCTCCTGGGGCCTCCGAGGCCTCCTGACTCTTTCCCACCCTTCCCTGCAAAGCAAACCTTGACTTAGGGGTATGTGTGTTCTTCTAGGTGCAGGCACTGCAAGCCAGGAAGCTCTGGTCCCCTTAGCACACCCAGGGTGGCCCTGCTGGTGCCAGCTGGCAGGCCCTGAGCAGCTTCCTAGGCAAATATATGCACAGAGCTTTCTGGATGCTCCAGGCTGGCAGGGAGCCCCCGTGAATTGGGGCATTGCTGCGTCCACCAGACTCTCGGCGTCTCTCCTGCTCTGATGGACCTTCAGGGCTAGACCTGCGCAACCTCACTTCAGAAAGCTGGGAGAAAGGAAGGATGAGCAAGGGGGCCCTAGGCAGGAAGCAGGGCCCATGATGGTCACGAACAAGCAGATGCTGGCAAAGTCTCTGTGGGCCATGGTGCTCCGTGCCAGACACCTACAGAGAGCCAGCCTCTCATTCAACCTCCCAGCTCCCTGGTGACGTGGGCCACTGAACAGCCCTTTCCTGACCAAGACTCTGGGCTTAGAGAAGGCAGGCAACTCTCCCAGGCTCACAACTGCCAGCAGAGTGAGAGATCTGGCCTCTAACCCCTGAGAGCTCCTCCCACCAGCCTTGCCTCGACCTTGTCCCCCGCTGTATAGGAAGTGAATTTCAACAACCGGTCAGTCAGCGACAAGGCCTCTTTTCCCCTTTGAACCTGCAAGAGGCAAAGATGAGAAAATGCCCTTCCCTTCATCAAACGTCTTTTCTTGGCTAGATGGAGAATTCCCTTCCTTCCTTGCTTCCTTCTTCCTTCCTTCTCTCCTTCCTCCCCCTTTCTCTCTCATCCACATCCTTCCCTCTGCCCAACACAGACTTAGCTCACGACTTCCGTTGTGCCCCCAAGAGCCCAGTGCATTCCTAAGCATGGCTTTGTTACCTGGCCTTAGCACTGCTTCTTACTGCATTTCTCAGAGAAGATGAGCCTCAAAGATATGAGCCTCTTTGAGCTCATATCCCTCCTCTGGCCCATGCCTGGCTGGCTAAGGACCCCAGACAAAGGGCCCTTAAGAGAAGCCAGCACCTTTGTTTGCTTCCTTCCACAGGGGTACGAACTGCCTGCTCTGTGCCCGGCTCTGGGCTCAGTGCTACAAGAGATGCCCAGAACTAGCCTTGTCCTTGCCTTCAAGGCTCCTGGACTGCACCAGAGGAAATCAAGACAGTTCATAGTCAAGCAGGGATTGTACAATAGCCAAAACTACTTTCAAGACTTTCTGGGAGGAAGAGAGGAGAGAGGACTGAGGCTGCCAGAGAAGTCACAAAGAACAGGTGGGACTGGTGAAGGGGGGATGTAACTGGGGAGAAGGAAGGGCAACGGGGAGGGGGTCCATAGAAGAGGCAGCCCTGGCCAGATCAGAGCGTCGGCCCTGGGGAGGAAGGGGCGGGGGATGTGAAGCCTGCTCCTGTTCAATCCCTGCACGTTGAGTACCTACTACGTGCTACACACTGTCTGGGACACCTCGAGATGCATGCTGTCGCTCACTCCTTACAACTCCATGGGGAAGGCAGGACTGCGTCTAGCCCCGTGGAAGCTCTGAGAGGCTCAGCAAATGGTCAAGGTCGGAAGACAAAGGGCAGAGTCATTGTAAACCCACCTCTGGTTCTGACTCACACGCTGCGATTTCCTCAGTGTGCGATGCTCACCAGGACCAGCTTCGTGGGCCGGTGTGATGTGCCAGGAAGCAGAGCTGAGAAGAGATACACACGATCAGCTCTCAAGAGCTCCTTGAGCCGCTGCGGCACACGACTGAATGATGGGGCTCTAAAGAAGCTCCCCAAGTTCCCCCTTCATGCTGCCACTGGGCTATCCTACTCCGAGGGCCAGGGGAGGATTGCTCGAGGTCTCCTACCTGAGCCACATTTGGGGGTGAACATTGAGTCCAGCCTTGCTACCCTCCCACCCTCCGTGCTTCCAAGCAGGGCGTTAGGTCAGGCGAGACGCCGTCCAGGTCCCTGTGCTGAGCGCCCCACTCACAGGGTCCCCGTTTCATCTTCAGAGCACAGCTGCCAGTCGCCGGGATGAGTGGCATGCCCCCTGCAGGCAGCCTCGTGGCATTGCAGCATGCGGGGTTGATGACGGCAGGCAGTGCCGGCAGAGAGAAGTGAGCCCTGGTCTTGGGAGTCAAGAACTTGAATTTGATTTGAGTTCTGCTGCTTGCAGACAAATGGTGTCACCATTCTGAGTCTTATGCTCCTCTGGGAGCTGTAAACAGAGCTGGGAGCACCTCTGGGCATGTGCAGGGCGGCGTGAGGTGACCTCTGTGAAGCTGTGTCTGGTGCCTGGGCCCCTGATGATTGAGTCCTGGGCATCTGTGTGTACTTGAGGGTGAACCAGTGACCCATTACATTCTGCAGAATCACAGCATCTGGGGTCAGGGAGGGCTGAGGGGTGTCACCTTCTTCCCACCCTGTTAAGAACCCCCATTTCAGTATCCCGGATGATGACTCCCCTGTCCTGCTTGATCCAGCCTAGAGGCTCCAGGTCACCACATGCTGTGGCCTCAGACAGTGGGCAGGGTTAGAGCATTTTCCCTCCCATCATTGTCCTGCAGCCCACCTTGTCTGTGTCTGTCAGCAGGCACACACACCGACACACGTCAGCAGAGCATACATATTTATGACATGTAGCTAGTGCAGTCGGCTTGTAGGATTCCTGGTGCTTCAGACGGGACTATTTGCACCAGAAGCCTTTTATCTGAGGAGGGTCCTGGATAGGCAGCTGCGAATGTGAGCACCGGAGAGAAGGCTCTTGGCCTCGCTGAGTGTTCTGGAAGCCTGCCCTTCACTGCAGCAGCCGAGTGTCTGCACTTGAAGAGAGCGAGGTAGGCTGGCGGCTGCCCTTGGGCTCTGGAACTGAGACTCGATCAGCCTTTGGGGCTTTTACTCAAGAAGCTCCTCCCTGGCTGTGCGGGGCCTGATGAAACTTCTGTAGTCAGAGCGCCTGGCTGCGCCCCTCACCCATCTGTCCGGAAGCTGAGCCCTTCGAGAGCGTGGACCAGAGGGTTCTTACCCCCCACCAGCCCTGATGTCTAGGTTTCCTGCAGAGCTGGGGCCAGAGACAAAGTCCTAGATGACTTCCTCTGGCCTCCGAAAGGTCCCCAGATAAAGTCACCCTGCCACATCCGCAGCAGTTAGCGCACACTTCCGAAAGTGCAGACGTTTCAAAAACTCCCAGGGGTGTAGCCAAGCGCTTACAATGTGTGCGATTAGATCCTCCTGCAGCTGGGTAGCCCATACCCTCAGTGTGACCATTCTGAGCATCCGGGGACAGAAGGATGTCGTCCTCCGGACTCTAAGAGGGTGGTGAGGAGTCGTGGGCACAGCAGGAGAGGGGTGGGAGAGCAGTCCCATGGGCCAGGGCCTCAAGCCTGGGGTGAGCCTTCTTGGGGACCCGCTTCCCGGGAGTGAGCACAGGGGCTCAAACTGAACCAGAGAGGAGAGCGCTCCCTGGAAGGGAGTCGGCTGAGCACCAGCCGGACTCCTGATAAGTAAGGAAAGACTAAACCCCCCAGGACCCCACATCTGCCCTGCCCCCTCAGCCACCATTGTCACCAGCAAGGCCTTGGGCTGCACTTACTTCCATTCCATTTGTCCCATTGGCCAACCCTGTGTCCTTTCCCAACTCCTTGGCTAAGGAAGAAAGGGAACAAGAGAGGGGTAAAGACTATCAAGGCTGAAAAGAGGACTAGCTGTATAGCAAAGCTGGGTTGGGTGCCCTGAACTCTTATGTATCATTAACTCTGGGCCATCGAAGCTTCTTCTTCAGGAAAATACCGCTCATTCCACTCCCCCCAGAAATGAGGGTAAACCCCTCCTCTGTGTTCTCACAGCACCCCGGGTATCTCCCTATCACTGTGCTAACAACAGTCTATTAATTCTGGTCCTGTGACTGTTTCCCCCCAAAGACTGTAAGCTCCTTGAGAGCAGAATCGGTGTTGTGTCTCTGTTTTTGAAGTTGGAGTGCCCACTGCAGAGTCTCGCTTACAACAGGCACTTCTCAAATAGTTGGCAGAAGAAAAGGTAAGTCTCAGTAGACGTGTGGTAGTGGTCAGGGGAGGGGCCCACAGAGACCTGCCTGCCTTTGCACACGTTTTCTGGGGGCTAGAAGGGTGGGGCTGAGCAACAGCTGGGTGGGAAGAGGTGCAGGGTTCTGAGCTGGTAGGGAGGTGGCAGGCTTCCCTCTCTGTAGGTTTGCCGTTTCCACAACAGGAGGGGACCACAGTCCTTGCGGCACAGAAAGTGACTATGCATCAAGTCCCCAGGACGGAGTGCCAAGATAAGCCGACATTGTTGTTATTCTATGCTGAATGGCCATCCCTCGCCTGAGAACTCAAGACATCTAAAGCACCCACTCTGCTCTTGGCATTGAGGGCGACACAGAGACAAATGGCACCCAGACCCCCACCTTCCCGGAGCTCCCAGTGCAGCTTGAGGGAGTCAGAGGCTTGAATGAACCTTGAAGAAAAGAGGGTATTTAATTAAGGAGAGAAGAGAAGAAGAACAGGGCAGACCCATGGGCTCACCATCCACTCATGTCCAGGAAGATACTGGGTTGCTTGGTTTGCACCATGGACAACTTTCTCCTTGTGAACGAATTTTTTAGAAGTTTAAGATTGAAAAGCAGCCCTGGCTGGTGGCACAGTGGATAAGGCTCTGGCCTGTGAACCCAAAGGTTGCTAGTTTGATTCCCCAGCCAGGGCACATAACCAGGTTGCAAGCCAGGTCCCCAGCCAGGTCTGTAGCTGGAGGCAGGTGAAAGGCAACCATACATTGATATCTCTCTCCCTCTCTGCCTCTCTCCTTTCCCTTCTCTCTAAAAATAATAAATAAAATATTTAAAAATTAAATTAAAAAGCACTTTAAAACTCTAAGTGGTTTTAAAAGGGTATTGATTGAAAAACTAAGCTCCCTCCTATCCTGAGTTCCCTTCTCAGATCCCACTGGTACCTGTTACCTATGTTATCATTCCAGAGATTTCTAAGAAGATCAAAGCTAATATTTTAACACAAATACCAATATACTACACATAAGGGTCTATACCTTTTTTTTTTTTTTTTTTAAAGAAGATTCCATTTATTATTCTTTCTAGAGAGAGGGGAAGGGAGAGAAGCAGAGAGGGAGAGAAACATCAATGCATGGTCGTCCCTCACCTGCCTCCAGCTACAGAGCCGGCCGGAGACCTGGCTTACAACCCGGCCATGTGCCCCGGCTGGGAATCGAACCAGCGACCCCCGGGTTCGCAGGCCGGCACCCTATCCACTGTGCCACCAGCCAGGGCTATACCTTTTTTTTTTAAATTAGAAATATGTAGGTGATTATTCCATTTCACTCCCTTGTTTGATGGCTGCATAGTATTTTGTTGCATGCATGTGACAACTTAATTTAACCAGATCTATATTAATGTACACTTAGAGTATTTCCAATTCTTCGCTATTATAACTAGTGTTTAAATAATATTCTTGAGTGTATGTCATTTTATGCATATATAGCTATAGGAAGAGCTGGGTTAAGGAGTGCATGTATATTTTAAATATGACAGCTATTACCACAGTCCTTCCCTGTGTGTCTGTCTCCTTCTCACCACTGTGTTCTAACTTACATTCTGCATGAGTTAAGTTGAGCATTCTTCCCCACGTTTAAAAGGCACTTATTTGCATTTTCTTTTCTGTGAAATGTTTAAATCCTTTGTTTTTTTCCTATGAAATGGCTGGTCTTTTCTTATTGATTTATAGGAACTCTTTATTGAAGTAACTTCTTGTTTATAATGTTTCAAATACTTTCCCAATCTGTTCTTTGGGCTTTTATCTTTTTATAGTGTGTTTTGTCATAAAACATGTGAATTTTATATGTCTGAATTGATCAGTCTTTTATGACTTCTAAGTTTGGGATGTGCTTAAATCTTGTACACTTTAAGATTATAAAAATATGCTCTCACATTTCCTGCTGGCGCAGCTAACATTTCCATCTTACTTTAAAATATTTGACAGATGATCTAGAACAAATTTTGATCTTAGGAATGACTACATTTTTTATGTAGCTTGGATCTCGTACTTATCAGTATATGAAAGTCATCTCATTCTTTTTCACTGTGTCGATAGTTATTCTATCATATGAATTTGTGGTCATTTGTTCACCAGTTCCCCAAATTACAGGTAGATTATTTCCATATAATGTGCCATTACAAACAGTAATGTGATGAGTAGCCCCTCAAAGACACCTAAAAGGCAATTTAGTGTAATGCTGCTGAATCTACCATGTGCTTACGAGTCACAGGGGGATCCTATGTACTAAGACACAGGCTCTGGTTCAGTGCTCTGGGCGGGGCTGATAGACTGCATTTCCAGCAAGTTTCCAGGTGAGTGGACCACGCTCTGAGG
This sequence comes from Noctilio leporinus, assembly GCA_004026585.1. NCBI lineage: Eukaryota > Metazoa > Chordata > Mammalia > Chiroptera > Noctilionidae > Noctilio > Noctilio leporinus. The sequence continues at coordinate 107,196 of PVIW01003408.1, read as the reverse complement.
ACTTAGTTTATTTTTTTACGCGACTGCTTGTGTAATTCTTAAAGTCTCCTTTATACATCCCATCCATTGGGAAGGAAGTAGGTCTTATGAACCATCTCATGCCATCTCCGCATGCCTCCAGTTCAGGATCTTCTTGGCCCTGGTTTTATATCCTGGATGGTGATGGACCAAGACTGAACCGTCCCTCGCCTGCCAGCCCTTCAAAGGCTGTTTTCTTTCATGTGTCTTTTCTTCGGGCTGAACATCTCCTCACCTGCTCCCAGGTGGCTGGGGGCTGAGGGGGGCAGGGAGGGAGAGGGGCAAGTGTGCCCCAGCCTCCTCGTTGTGAACGCCAGTCCTTGCTGCAAGGTTCCACGTCTGCTAGTCCAGGTAAGGTCATTCATCTCAGTGCTAAAGGTCAGAGTCATGTCCGTATCTGCCTGGCTCTGAAGAGGACTCTCTCTCAGGCTGAGTGGTTGCTCGTAAGTGCTTGACAGGGAGCCCTCCAAAAGGAGCCACCCTTATTTGCAGTGCTTGCTGATTCCCATGGGGTCAGTTGTCCCACAGGGATCTCTTCCTGGCTAGCAGCACGAGGCCACCCTGCAGCAGCAGCAGCAGCACAGTGATACACAGTGGTACATGGCACTGCCACTGCGCAGACCCGAGCAAGCCTCAAGAACATAGATCAGGGGTTGTAGTATAACGCAAAGTGATGAGTTTTGTGTGTACGATTTTTATTTTCACTTATTTCATTGTAATTTTTAAGGATGGCTGAGCCAGCTCGAGCACACCCCTGGTGAGCGTTTATCTTGAACGTCAGAATCTCTCCTTCCTGGGCCCCCTGGGAAAGAGCAACCAAAGCTGCTCCTCTTTGCAGACCCTTTGCTCCCCGGTCCCTTTGAATTCGGTTTTCCTCTTGTTCCCACCCTGAAGTCAGACCTCACTTCTCCAAAATCAGTGTTCTGCTGCCCTCTGGTGGCAGCCCCTGCCCTCTGCGGCTGCCTGAGCGCTGTATCCCACCGCAGGACCCGCGGGTCCCGGGTAAGATCCGACCGGCTCCTGGGCTGTGAACAATCTTCCCCTCCCACGCCCTTCTGCAACCCGGGGATGGAAGTGGGGTAGGTCAGAGCGTCCAGGCCTCTGACCCTGCTGCTCCCCGCACCTCCCGGATTCATGGGCTTTCACTGCCCTCTGCAGTTTTCAGGGGGTGGTGATGAGTTGGGCGAAGGGGTCCTTCCCGTTTGCACTGCTTCGTCAGCTGAATCGGCTGCACAGGTACTGCACTGTCAGCTCCATACCGAGCAGCCCCCGAGAGCAAGTTGCTCTACCCGATTCTGACACCTGAGTTGCCGAGCCTTTGCTTTGGGGCCCCGCGGGAAAGTCTCACGTCACCTGCCTCAGAGCTGAGCGTCAGAGCTGTCATCTTACAGCCGCGGAGCGAGGAGGGAAAGAATAAGACCGCGCCGGCCCCGCACCAAAATGCCCTGCAGTGGCGGGGCCGGCTCACCTGAATCATCCCAGTTAGAACCCAAGCTCCAGCTAAGAGGACCCTAGATCCCCTGAGGCGGTGGCCGTCAACCCACATCGACCAAGGGTACCCTGTGTAGAGAAGGTTCAAGAAGCAATCCTTACCCCTACTGTGCGCATTGCACTTGGACATTTCCATCATTTTTCTATCCTGTCCTTTTCATTAAAAAAAAGAAAAGAAAAAGAAAAAGAAAAAAGCCACAACCTAATAAATAGAGCTCACAGCTCTTTAATGGGTCACTGCCTGAAGTCTGCAAGACACGGGTCTAGGCCTACCCCTCATTTCGCTGAGAAGAAACAGAGGGCAAAGAAAGAACCAGCTTGCCCAACGGCCAATCAGAGGCAGGTCGGGATCTAGAATTAGGACTCTTCCCTCACCCTAAGGCGTCCTCCAGGCTCTGTCCCAAGACTTCTGCACTGAAGCCCGGAGAGGTCTCACTCTCCGTCGCCCGGATCCATTTAGGACGGATGATCAGTATCTGACTGCAGGCTCCTTCAGGCCCGGAAGTCAGGGGCTGTCAGCTGTGCTCTCAGGTTCTTCCATAATGAACTTCTGTTTCACCACAAGGCGGCAGTAAAGAGAAGCAAATGGCCGAGGTTGTGGCGAGGGAAAGGGCGTGGTCGCTCGGGCAGGTGCCTCAAATTTTGAGGCATAGCGTTATCATCTTCGCCTGAGGTCAGAAGTCTAGAGGCAGTGTTTTATCAAATATATTTAGAACTTACTTTTAGAGAGTCAAGGTAGGGGAATACTCATTGCTAAACAATGCTTGATGCAATATTTGTTGAATGTGTGTTGATGGGAATATAAATCTGAATTTTGTCATTGTTTCAAAAATTTTTTTTAAATACTCAAACCCACGGATCCAGAAAGCTTACTAATAAGAATTTAATGTTGGGTGCTAATTATATATACAGAGATGTTCACTACAAAAATGTAAACTTAAAAAAATATTTTATTCATTATTTTCAGAGAGAAGGCGGGGAGAGAGGAAGAAAGAGAGAGAAACATCAATGTATAGGTGCCTTTCGCCTGCCTCCAGCCACAGACCTGGCTGGAGACCTGGCTTGCAACCTGGTTGTGTGCCCTGGCTGGGAATTGAACCAGCAACCTTTGGGTTTGCAGGCCTATCCACTGAGCCACCAGCCAGGGCTCAAAAATGTAAACTTTTGAAAAAAAATCTAAATCCCATCAACATGCAATTAATTCTAAAATTCTACTACTGCCACAAAGAAAACTATACTATGTAGTCCTTAGATATAATGATGCAGAATTTAAAATGTAGTTTACAAAAATTGCATGTATGTAATGATCTCATTTCTGTCAGTTTCCAGAGATCGTCTAGATGGTGAGTGAGGTGGCATGCTGCCCTGAAAAAGGGAGTCATTCAGAGTCACCTGGGGAGTTTTTCACATCACAGAGCCTTCCCCGGCCTGCCACTCCAGAAACTGTGGCGTGCTCCCATGGGGGCTTTCCTTTGATAATTTTTGCTGGTAGGGAACAAAGTTGGGAATTGCTGAGGTGTGCATGTGCCTATTCGCCTGTGCACTGTTCACCAGAGTGATAGCTGAACTTCCCTCTGGCGGGTGAGATTTCCAGGTTTTCAACAACGATAATACTATTTTTAATTATGATAAAAATAACAGTTTAATCATTCACCTATTAAAGAACATCTGGGCTGTTTCAGGTTTTAAGAACATTCCCATACCGGTTTTTGTGTGAGCATAAGTTTTCTTTCCTCTGACACAAATGCCCAAGAGTACAGTTGAGGTTTGTTTTATGGCTCAGCATATGGTCTATCCTGGAAAAGGTTTTGTGTGCACTTGAGAAGAATGTACATTATGCTGTTGGATAGAGCATCCCACAGATGCCCTTTTATAGTGTTGTTGAAGTTTTCTATTTCCTTGTTGATCTTCTGTCTAGTTTTTCTATCTGTTTTTGAAAGGTGGGCATTGAAGTCTTCAACTATTGTTGTTAAATTGTCTATTTCTCCACTTCTATCTGTTTTTGTTTTATGTATCCTGGTGCTCTGTCATTAAGTGTGTGTATGTTTATAATTTTTATCCTTCTGATGGATTGACTCTTTTGTCACTCCAAAATGTACCTCTTTATCTATAGTAACATGTTTTTTTAAGCTTATTTTGTCTCTTATCAGTAAGTATAGCCATAGTAGCTTTCTTGTGGTTGCTGTTTGCATGATATATGTTTTTCTATTCTACTTGTAGTCTATTTGTATCTGTCAATATAAAATGTAGCTCCTATAGACAAAATATAGTTGGGTCGTTTTTATCTATTCTGACAATCTGTCATTTGATTGGATTGTTCGATCTAGTCACATTCAATGCTTTATTGATCTAGTTGGATTTACATCTGTATTTTACTTTGTTTTCTCTATGTCTCAATATGTCTCTGTTCCTCCCTTACAGCTTTCTTTTGCATTAAGTGAATCTTTTCAGGTAGTATTTTAATTTCTTTAATGATTTTTTTTCACTTTTTAAAGCTCTAGTTTCAGAATCAGCTTCAGCTTTATCCTAGCTTGATCCAGTGATATCCTGCATAGAAATAACCCCCCCCCTTTTTTGTGGTATCACTGTTATAGCAAGGAGCTTTTTATTTTTTATTCTATTCTTTAAAAGATTTATTTATTTTTAGAGAGAGGGGAAGGGAGGTAGAAAGAGAGGACGAGGAGCACTGTGCGGTTTTTCTCCAGTGGCAACTCCCGCCGAAGTCCTTGTAGCTGGGTGCCAGCTGCCCCCAGTTCCTCCTGCACCAGGCCATCCTTCCTTGACATGGGTTTCCGTCGTGATCTCTTACTGATTCTCAACACCCTAAGGGGTAAACATACCTCAACAATTTGAGACACCTATTTCTATATTCTAGGGCAATGCGCCCTAGTCAAAACTGAGATAGATGAGAGGTTCCTTTCTTTTGTAAGGTAGCAAAAGGATTATTTTGAATTGCAAGCAGGGAGGCAATTTTAGAAAAACACAAATATGGAAGTTGGCTGAGGACTTGGTAAGACAGGCTAGTAAACCAGGACAGTGGAAGAGGGAAACTGAGACAGGTGGTTAAAAGGCCAAGCAGTTCTCAGCTGTCCAATAAATCCCAAAATCCCTTCTTCCCTAACCTAGGACACTTGAGAGTAAATGGTTTATACTTCTTCCCTTCTCAGGGAGAGAGCAGGAATCCAATTAGTGCCCTTTGTGTCAACCACACCCAAGGGGATAAAATCAGGGGAATAAATCTCGTTCGGGTGGATCGATGTAAAGCTGGCGAATATTGTAGTGAGATGCTCCCCTAAGGTCTCCCCTAAACTCCCAGCCTTTAAAACCCTCAAGTGCAAGACCCAGGAAAGCTCTCCCTCCCTGGAGCACACCCATGCTTTTTCCTTTCCCCTCAACCAGGGGGAATTCCCTGGAATTCAGGGAAAAAGTTAATCAGATAATCTGCTGATCTGTGAGTGTCTATGTCCGTCCTGGTTGGTGGGTGTTCACTCCCAGGAGCACAATGGCTCAGATACCACCTTGCAGTCCTCTTGGGTCACAAAGGACAATTGCTTATAGGCCTTTTGGAGTCAAGAGAGGTCAGATCCTGCATTCCATTTCCTGGAATGACAGCTTTCTGCCTGCATTAATCACTAAGCTGTTAATGATATAACTAAAGCTAAAAATGATTAACCCTTGGGTCGGTTTCCACTTCTTTTTATTTTATTTTGTTTTATTTTTAATGTTATTCTATTACAGGTGCCTACTCCCTGTTCCCACAGTCAGTCCCCACACCGTTGTCCATGTCCTTGGGTCACTCATACATCTCCTTGACTAGTCCTTTCTCCTTCTTCCCACCATTATTGCCTCCTCCTCCCCCTTTGGCAACTGTCAGTCTGTTCCGTGTTTTTGTGCCTCTGGCTCTAGTGTGCTCATTATTTATTTTGTTCCTTAGATTCCTCTTGTAAGTGAGATCATATGGTATTTGTCTTTCACCTACTGGCTTATTTCACTTAGCATAATACTCTCCAGTTCCAACCATGCTATTGCAAAAGGTAGGAGTTCTTTCTTTCTTTCTGCTGCACAGTATTTCATTGTGTAAATATATCACCATTTTTTGATCCATTTGTCAGTATATGGGCACTTAGGCTGTTTCCAGCACTTGGCTATTGTAAATTGCACTGCTATGAACATAAGGGTGCATAGGTTCTTCTGAATTGGTGCTTCAGAATTCTTAGGGTATGTTCCCAGCAGTGAAATCACGGGTCAAAAGGCAGTTCCATTTTTATTTTTTTGAGAAAATTTCATACTGTTTTCCATAGTGGCTACACCAAGTCTGCATTTCCACCAGCAATGCACCTGGGTTCCCTTTTCGTCACATCTTCGCCAGCACTTGTTGTTTGTTGATTTATAAATGATAGCCATTATGACAGGTATGAGATGGTACCTCATTGTGGTTTTAATTTGCATCTCTCTTATGGCTAGTGATGTTGAGCACCTTTATTTTTGTAATTTTTAAATTGATTATGCTGTTACAGTTACCCCAATCCTTTTCCTTTTGTTCCCCTTCACCCAGTTACCCGCTACCCTTCACCAATCCCACCCCCTTAGTTCATGCCCATAGATCATGCATATACGTTCCCTGATTTCACCCTTTTCTATATTATTCTTGACATCCCCCTATCTATTATGCACCCACCAACTGTGCTTCTTAGTCCCTGCACCATTTTTCCATTGCCCCCCTTTCACCCTCCCTGCTGATAACCCTCTAAATGATCTCCATTCCTATGCTTCTGATGCTGTTCTGGATGTTTGCTTTTGTTTTTATTTTTCATGATTCTGTTGTTGATTGTTGTGAGTTTGTTGTTATTTTAATGTTTGTAGTTTTGATCCTTTTTCTTAAATAAGTACCTTTAACATTTTATATAATAATGGCTTGGTGACGATGAACTGCTTTAGCTATACCTTGTTTGGGAAGCACTTTATCCGCCCTTCCATTCTAAATGATGACTTTGCTGGATAGAGTAATCTTGGCTAATCTTGGCTGTAGGTCCTTGCTTTTCATCACTTTTGAATAGTCTTGCCTGCAAAGTTTCTTTTGAGAAATCAGCTAAGTAGTCTTATGGGAATTCCTTTGTAGGTAATTCTCTTCTTTTCTCTTGGTACTTTTAGATTTTCTCTTTATCTGTTAACCTTCGGCATTTTAATTAGGATGTGTCTTGGTGTGGTCCGATTTGGATCTAGCTTGTTTGGGACTCTCTGTGCTTCCTAGACTTGAAATATCCTTCACTAAGTTTAAGATTTCCTTCATTATTTTTCACCCAAATTTTCAATTTCTTGCTCTTCCTCTTCTCCTTCTGGCACCCCAGTGGATACTGGTATGTTTAGAGATGTGCCAGGGGCTTTTTGGTCTATCCTCATTGTTTTTTAAATCTTTTTTGTTTTTCTTGCTGTTCTGATTGAATGCTTTTTTCTTCCTTATGTTCAAATTATTGATTTGATTGTTAGCTTCATCTCCTGCAATGCTGGTTCCCTGTAGATTTGTCTTTATTTCACTTAATGCAACCCTCATTTCTGCCTGGGTCTTTTTTATGTTGTTGCCGTACCCAGTGAGTTCTTTGACCATCCTGATAACCAGTGTTTTGAACTCTGCATCTGGTAGAATGCTTCTCTCTATTTTGCTTAGTTGTCTTTCTGGAGCTTTGCTCTGTCCTTTCATTTGGGCCATATTTGTTTGTCTTCTCAGTTTGGCAGCCTCCCTATGTTGTTTCTGTGTATTTAGTAATGCTGCCTTGACTCCCTGTCTTAGTAGTGTGGCCTATTATAGAAAAGGCACCTGTACATTGCATGGGGTGGAGCCGTAAGTAATTACCAGGGTGGGGCCACCCACGTTACAGCTTTGTGGTTTTGTGTCCCGGGAGCCGTTGGAGAAGGGCAGTGCTCCTGCTTGGCCTCTGGAGACTTCCCTGGGAGCAAGCTGTCTCTTGGCTGTGCTGTCAATCACTTCACGGTCTCCCCAATGTCACTGTGCCCTTCCAGCTATTGCCCTGGTGCTGAATCCCAGAGCGGGTGGGTCTGTGTAAGTCCTGAGACCTCTGTGGGCCTTTGAAGAAGACTTTCTTAAGAATCCTGCAGTTTTTGTGCTCACCCTCCAACCCCCACTGGTTTTTACAGCCAGAAGCTTCCTGGTGCTGACACCCTGCACTGGGTGATCTGGTCTGGGGCTGGGACCACTCACTCCAGGTGTCCCTTCCAATTTTTATCCACCGTAACTGTGGGACCACCTGCTCCGACCCCTCTCTGAGCCTCTTTCCTCTCTCCATGCCTCTTCACATCCCCAGCCCTCCTACCCTCTGGACCAATGGAGCGTCTTTAAATCCTTTGTTGTTGGACATTCGTGCAGTTCAATTTTCTGATGAATCTAGGTGGTATTTGTTTTTTAGTCTCGTTGTAGTTGTGCAAGGAGGTGACACGTGTTTACCTACGCTTCCATCTTGACTAAAAGCCCGAATAATTTTAAATTATGACTATTCATCAACTTACTTAAAATGCTGTCTTTTGTCCGAGAGAGCGTGGCATGACTTATTTCAGCCTCATTTCCAATCAGGGCGTGAATGATGAAGACTCATGACAAGTCAGGGGCTCCCTAGCAGGGAGATAGCATTTCCCCAGCTCCTAACACTTCACAACGGAAGGAGTAAGTCTCTTTGAAGCCTGGAGGGGAGCAAGATTTAATTATTAAGGCCATTTTTATAATGATATCATTATTTTATAGACCAAGTCTTTGTCGTAAATGAACTCTTAGAGGACTTTAAAAGGAAGCACCAACATTCACGAAATTGTGACAAATCTTGTGTTTAGAAGGGCTCACCAGCCCTGGCCAGTGTAGCTAAGTTGTTTGGACATCGACCTACAGGCTGAAAGGTCTTGGGTTCGAATCCAGATCAGGGCGCATGCCTGGGCTGCAGGTTAAGTTGGAGCACAGACAGGTGGCAAACGATTGATGCTTCTTGCTTGCATTGATGATCCTCTCCATTCTCTTCTTTCTAGAATTCATTTTTTTTTTTAAATGCTCATCATCCCATCTGTCTGGTCAGATCCACTCTCTTGGATCCAACCCCACCCTCCCTAGAGAAGGTGGAAGGCAGGAGGGGCACCCATCTCTGGACTGGCTTCTCCCACTGAACTCAGGTGTAAAACTTACAAATGTGAAGTATAGACACTTATTTAAGACAGACACTTGCACCCTGGCTGGTGGATAAGGAGCTGGTCTGCGAACCCAAAGGTCACTGGTTTGATTCCCAGCCAGGGCACATAACCAGGTTGCAAACCAGGTCTCCAGCCAGGTCCGTAGCTGGAGGCAGGTGAAAGGCAACCATACATTGGTGTCTCTCTCCCTCTCTGCCTCTCTCCCTTCCCCTCTCTAAAAAATAATTAAAAAAACAAACAAACACACAACAACTTTAAATAAATAAATAAAACAGACACTTGCTCCTGGCCACCTCCCAGGGGTCCTATGCTACTAAATTGGCGTTAATAACATAAACTAATTGGGGGCAGCCAGGCCCACAGGCTGCATTCTCAGCTGCTACCTCCTGACTTCTACCTCATGCTGATCCTAGCAGCCACAGGGAATTATTGGGGGAAGGGGAGGAGGGGGAAGGGGACAGGGAAGATGGGATGAGGCAGAAACAGAGGCGTCTGGAGTCTGGGGCCTGGGGTCTGGAGCCCAGGGCCCCTGGTTTGTTGCAAAGGGCAAGTGGTGCCGGGTCTGCTGCTCCAGCCTGGTGGGTCTGGTCCGGTGCACAAGAACGCACCCTTAACCATTTGGACTTCCAGTTCCTGTGGCAGAAATGGGAAGGAATAGCAAGGTACATTTTCATGATAGAAAACCAAACCCATACACACAGTTGGAAAATATCTATGCATTGGCTATGTGCAAGAGGAAGTATCAGAAAGGTAATTTGGAGGCTGAAATGTTGCAATAGATAGGACAGTTCAATGGTTTACGGAAAACAACAAGAACTCTTACCCAGAAAACCAGTGGCTGCCATGTTACAGATCTTCTGAGGTTGCTAGAAAAAGACAAATATTTTCTTTGGCTGCATTTCAATAGCCAGCATGATTATTCCTGTCTGCTATGTTTATTTCTCCAAGAAATAATTCTAGCAAAGTCACATCCATTTCAAACATAAGAAGGAAAAATTACTTTTCAGGCTTCAAGGACACCCAAACCTCTTTTTATTTCCTTCCTTTGTCTGCTCATTTTTGATATATTTTACCTGCATTTGTTCATCAAAGGGGTATTCTTCACCGTGTGCTTTTAGATGTCCTCGTGCCTGTCTCAGCAATGTGGAATGTTATTTAGAAATAGAAAGGTAAATAACCAAAGAAGCAGATGCCTGCATAATTCTCTGACCAGCAGCTAGTTAGCACCATGGGATTGAGGTCCTTCGTTCACACAGGCCGGCGCTGGACCTTTGTGCAGGTCAGGCCTGCGCAGCCTCGAGGTCCGTGCTGGCCAACAGAACTTTCAGCCATGATGCAACTATTCTGCAGTCTGTGTTGTCCACTTGAAATGTGGCTGGCATAATTTTAGTTAATTTAAATAGCCACATGAAGCCAATAGCTACCGTTATCAGATAGCACAGTGTATGTTCTACAGCTTTGCTTTCGTCCATACATTCATTCATTTATTTGGCAAATATTTATGGAGCTTCAGCTCTGAGCATCATGCTGTGCCATGCTCTGTGGATACAGGATTCCCTGTTCTCAGGAAAACTTGCAATTGAGTTGGGGAGACATGCTATAATGAGACACAAGTGGCTAAGTACTGAGGGGTCCTTTACCCATGCGCACAGCTACCCAGGTGAGATGCTGGGTGTTGCAGAGGGAGAAGTTTTTACCCAGCAGATGCTTAAGCTGAGTCTTAAAATAGGAGCACACACGAAGATAAATTGAATTAGCGGTTTCAGGAAGAGAGATTGTTTAATATGTCTTAGCCATTTGATTATGACGACACAGATGCTTTTGTGGTTAGCGGTGCGTGTTAACTCTCAAGACTATTGGTACAACTGTGTTAGAAAGAAAAGGCTCTTCACCAAAGGTTTTCTAAGTGCCAGGGTTCCCAGCTGGGGAGGGCTCTTGTTCACTCTTCTGTTTGGTTTTAAAGATCAAGCACTTCCCATCTTCAGCTTTGCACAGATGATCACAACACATGTGATCATTGTCCTCTAGATGAGCTATAGCGCACATCCTTGTGTGCGCGCATCTCTGTGACAGGCGCTAGTGTTTCTGCAGGCTGGGTCCTTAGAGGTGGCACCAAGTCAAAGGGTACATTCCAAGTGTCGATGGTAGTATTTCCAAATTGCTCTCTCAAAAGTTAGATCTCCACCAAAAATGTATGAAACTGCCTGTTTCCCCACCCCTTCTGGTGACTATGTGGAGGAGGGCGGTTTGGAAGGTGAAACAGACACTGTTTCAGACAGGCCTGGCCCTGTCTCTCAGCTGTCACCATCCCTGTCCGTGCCCAATAGCCTCTGCAACTACCCAAGACTCGGTGTCTGGTGGCTGCCTCTTGGCCTGAGCCCAGCGCAAGGCAGGCAGGGCTTGTGAAGTTTGGTTGGGAGCCATGCGGTGCTAGGGAAGGTAAAAATCACTAGTGACTTGCCATTTGCAATGACCAAGGGAAACAGTGAGGTTTCAGGTTCAGGTCAGCACAGTCCTTGCCAGCTGGGCTTTCAGCCAGAGCTATGTAGAGACATAAACTCAGAGAATGAAAGGAAGCAATGAGGCCTGACCAATGTCTGGAAAGAAAAAGTGACCACTTTGTGCTCTGGGCACCGGTCACTTCATCCTGAGGTCCATCACCAGCAGGTGGTGCCCCTCCCCTGGTCAGGATGGGCCAGCAGCTGGGGACAGACTTCCTCTCCACCCTCCAGGCCCCTGGAGGCTCTGCGCTTCCCTCCAGCCCAGACTTAATTTCTTTACACTTGAATTCCAGTTCCCTTTTAACCATCAAATCACTGTGTAATCTTTTTATCCTTCTAGACCTCAGTTCTCTTAGCTCTTTAAAACATGGGCAAAGGACATGAGAAGACATTTCTCTAAAGAAGACATACAGGGGTGAGAGAGTCATTCATACGGTGAAATCAAAAGATAATGCTGACCCTGGCTGGTAGCACAGTGGATAAGGTGCTGGCCTGTGAACCCAAAGGTCGCAGGTTCAATTCCCCAGCCAAGGTGCATAAACAGGTTGCAAACCAGGTCTCCAATCAGGTCTATGGCTGGAGGCAGGTGAAACGCAACCATACATTGATGTCTCTCTCCCTCTCTGCCTCTCTCCCCTCCCCTCTTTCTAAAATAATGAAACAAAATCTTTAAAAAAAAAAAAAGATAATGCCCAAGCCAGAAGTAAGAAGTAGCAATATGGAATGTTATTTAGAAATATAAAGGTAAATAACCAAAGAAGCAGCTCAAAATTGCTAACCTTATAGAAAGATGCCACTCTGATTCAACTCTGTACTTACAAAGCTTTAATGGTACTTGGGGGGTGGGCGGGGAAGAAAAGGAAAATAAGAAAGTGAATTTCCCAAGTTCCCTGGGGTTGATGTGGCAGGGGTGGGATTTTTAAGGCCAGTGGGATGTCTCTAGAGCTGGGGGCAGAGAACCTTAGCAGTAATGCCTATAAAATAGCTTCCTCCCAGTGCCGTAAAAAGCAAGTGAACCAGAGGTGGACACGCTTAGAAAAGGAAAGTTATTTCTTAACCCCATGAAGCCAGCCACGGATGCACAATTCCCGCCAAGTAAGGGGAAAGTAATTGGTCCAGGACTGAGGGGCCCTCATGCTTCGAAGCACCCTCCTCTGAGTTTTCTAAGTGCCCCTTCTCCCCTACCCCAGTGCCTGGGACTGGCCAAGGCCAGTGGTACCGTCTGGACAGGGCTCCCCAGTTTCCAGATTGTGCCCTTCAGAGAATTTCCCTTCTATTTCTCTCCGGACACCCCCAGGAGCACCAGGACTGGCTGATGTGAGGTTATCCCAGGCCCTTGAGGTCAGGACTGGCTCCAGGAGTCACTGGTTTGTTCATAGTGTCTGTTCTAGTCACAGGATTTCGTACAATCAGGCTGCTTGAATGATGAGACAAGATTCTGAGTGGGATCAAAGTGTACAGACAGGGACCCTGCTAACACTTTTGCTCGGAGTCCCTGGCACCTATGGGCCGCTATGTTTTTGGATCTACCATATCCTGCTTTCCCTTTCCCATGGCATGGTCTTTGCCCAATAGTTACAATTGTTGGTCTCAAAGCACCTAACTGATGAGTGGAACACTTTGTCAGCCACCTGGATGGTTTCATCTATCATTAGTAATCATCATCCCTTCCGCCAGTATTTATTGGGCACCTACTATGTTCAAGGACTGGGCAGAGCTCACAGGCTGGAGTGGAGACAGAGGTAGGTGGGTGGGCACAGCTCGGCGAAGGTGGTCTCGGGGCTGGAGCTCCGTGAGCAGAGAGGGCAGCCACTGAGGAAACTGGTTTGGGAGAGGGACCTGGACTTCCATTCCGGTCCAGATCTTGTCACCTTCAGGTCGTATGTAAGTGAGCTCAGGTCTCTGCTTGAGCACATTAGCCGGTCCTAAAGCACTCTCCCTGTCTGAGCTAGAAGGGACCAGAGGAGTTGGATTCAAGCAACTCTTTATTGTTCAGTTGAGGAAACTGAGGCTCAGAGAGAAGAGTCTTGCCCAGCGCGAGGCCCGCAGGTGCCACAACCTCTCTCATTCCTAGCTGGGATAAAATAACTCTTCAACTCGCCTTCCCGGAGAGTCGGCCAGGGCAGGTCTCTCTCGGAAGACAAGTTTCTGCCCCCAGGAAGTCACAGTCTGATGGTGGCGCGTACACAGGACAAGCGTGTGCCACCCCGGGGCTTCAGCCTATTTCCTCCCGCGCGCTCGCCCGCCGCGCCAGGGGCGCTCCGCGACGGGCACGGGCGCTAAGGACCATCCTTCCCAGGCCGGTCCGCAGAGCGGCTGTGGGTGGGTGGGAAGAGAAAGAACCGGCCTTTTCCGGTCCGAGACCCGCTAACTGTCCAGGACGCGCCGGGAGGGGCTGCCCGGGAGCATCCCGCCCCCCCTTCTCCCCCGCGTCAGGGGCCCCGCTGGGCGCGTGGCGGGAGTGGCGCGGGGGCGCGCACGCAAGGTGCGGGGGGCGCGCCGCCGCCGGGGACGCGCGGCCCGTCTCTGCCCTAATGCGGCGGCAGCGGCGGCGAGAGGCGCTGCAGGGGACGCCGGGGTGGTGGCAGCGCCGGCAGCCGGCAGCGCGGGCTGCGCCCAGGGTCGGAGCCAAGCCCTGGGAGGCAGGTGAGCTCGAGCACCGGAGAGACAGGGGTGGGGGCACTACGGGGCCATGGAAGCCTAGCTAGCGACCACCCCTTTCCCCCACCCTCCCCTTTCCGTTCTGTCCCCATCCCCGGACCTGTCCCCATCCTCCTCCGTCCCCATCCTGACCTTTCTCTCCACACCGTCACCTGCTCAGAATGCAGCCAGTGAGATGGAAAGGTGGGGAGGTGTGCAGGGAGGTCGGGCGCTGGATGGGAGTGGGGTGCATCAGCTCGCGACCTCCCTGCACACCCCACCACCTTTCCATCGCATTGGCTGCATCCCTCCCTTCCCCCTTCCCCCATCCTTACCCTCTTTCTCCTTTCCTCCTGCCCTGTCTCCAGGATCCCTGCCCCGATCCTCTGTTTACTTCCACATTCCACTTTGCGGGACCCCATCTTTTCTATTTTTCCTACCCTGTACCCCTTCCGGGCCTCTCGTTGCCCTCCCCTGCTCCCCTCCCCGCCTCTGTGCCGTCTCTCCATCAGCTCCCTCACAGCCTTCTGCAGCACCCAGCCCCTTCCCAGCTGCCTCCCAGTCCCTCTCAAGCACCCCATCGTCTCCTCCTCGGCCGCTACCGGGCCTGCCCTCCATCGCCTTCCCCACCTGCCTTTCTTGGTGATGCCTGTAGCCACAGGGCCTTTGCGGGGCCTTGGGCCAGCCACTGGGCCCTCCTTCCCTGCTCAGGGAGGCCTCCAGCTCCGCAGGCCCCATGTACTCCCAGTTGCTGCCTATAAACCCCCTTCTGCATGTTAGAGCCTTTTCATGGTTTGGGGGCAAATGATGCTTGGGATTGGTAGGCCTCTCTTATGTTCCTCTTCCTTTAGCTGTTGAGGTTTGTTTCCTAGATAGACGGGGGAAAGGAGTGCTAAGCGGAGGGAAGCTAGGCTGAGGAAGAGCTGGAGTCTGAGGAATGGCTGGGTAGCTTCTCCCTGGTGTTGTTCTCCCTGAGACCAGGGATGCTGAGACTCCACTGGAGGGTTGGAGAACTGGGCATTTTAGAAAGGATTCTTCCTCGGCTTCTAAGTCAGCACTTAAGAGCTGTCGTGAGTGTGGCCAATGGGCTGGGCTGAGAGTGGGCAGAGTGCTGAATCACCTAGACTGTCCCCACGGCAGCCCCTCTCCTGCCTTGCCTGGGCCAGGTTCGGCTCCTGGGCTCCTGATTCCTTGGCATTTGGCAGTGGGGTGTGTGTGTGTGCTGCTGGGCAGAGATGCCTCCTCCTCAGTCTAGAGGAGTGGATGACAGTGCCTCTTTCCTGCCTGTCCCGATCCCTGGGATGAGGACCTGGTGTGTCTCTATCCTTGGAACTGTGGTGAGCCCTGCAGGGCCTCAATTGAATCTCCGGCAAGGGCAGACTTGCAGGGCAGGAGTAGAATGGTTTGAGTGGGGCCAGAGACTGGCAAGTTCAGAACCCACCAAACTTGAGACTGAAGTGGGAGAAGCCCAGGGGAAATGGGTGTGGAAAGGGTAATCCCCTGGGGAGAGGCTGTACCAACCGTGGGAGGGAGGGGCTGGGAGAAGGAAGGTAGAAACCTGTCCTCCCCCTGGGTTGGGGACGAGTGGATCTGTATCTGGTGGAATGGCTTTGCAGGAAGAAGGGAAGATGAGTTGGGGGGTGGGGTCTGCTATGCATCTAGTACTTCCTACCTTTTGTTTTGACTGAGCTGGCACTCCTGAGAGTAATTTCTCCTTCTTGTCTTTGGATTCAGCTGTAGGGGTGTGTGTGTGTGGAGAGAGAGAGAGAGAGAGAGAGAGGGAATGAGAATTAACACAAATGAGCAGAGACATTTACACATATCCCCACTAATGTGTTTGCCCCATGAAACAGCCTGATTCTTTAAAAAGTATATTTTATTGATTATGCTCTTATAGTTGTCCCATTCCTCCCCACCCCTTTGTCCCATTCTGCCTGGTATCTTTGGGACCTTAGTTAAAAATCAGAGGTGAAGAGCAAATTGCTGTCCCTTTTCCACCCAGCTCCCTTACCTCACAAATCTGAGAGGTTGGACTCCCGCTCCTGTGCTGCAACTGTGAACGTGACTCAGGCAGTGCCGGGCAAGGGGGGCATTTGGCTGGGGGACAAGCTGTCCTCCACTCTGCAGCCCTTCTGGGCCCTGGCGTTTCCCGGCCGGAAGGAGGCGTCACCTGGAGCCAGCCTCGAGAGCTGATTGGATTAGGATTCTGCCACTGAAGTCTTCGATTGGGGCTCCGGTTAAATGGGGGCTTCTGATAACAATGTATACGGTTCCTACTTTTGTGAGACGAATCTTGGCCCACGGGTCTTGTTTGACCCCCTGAAGGCTCCACGGAGGCACACAAAGGGAGCCGGCTCTCCAGAGAGCATCTGCGGATCTGGGGACCACCAGGCTGGTCCTTCCAGGGGCACGTTGAGGAGGTGGCTGATATGGGGGGGCGGGGGGTGTCAGAAGAGGATATCTCAGGGGAAGGAAGCACAGAAGAGGGCTGGGCTCCTGCAGTGACGGAGGGGCAGGCTTCCAAGGCTCCCATCGCCCTGGGGCTGCCCTCTAGTACCACTCTAGTCCAAGGCCATTGAGAGCTGGGGTGGGGGGCTCGGGGCTTAGTCTTTAGAAACAGAAATTCTTAGAGAACCTGAAAGGGAAAGGCCGAGAAGTCCAGTCCTCTGTCTGTTTGGCCTCTGGGTGGAGGGGAGAAGGCATGAGAAACTTAAGGCTGGTTACACATTTATTCCTTTAACAAGTACTGATTAAACCCAACAATGTGCTGCTCTGCTGGGTGCTGAGACTCCAGAGGCCGAAAAAGCAGGATGGGGTTGGAGCTCCCAGCGTCATGGAAAAGGGAGGCAAGTAACCTGACTAATAACCCGGGTAAGACTGCGTGAGGCTATCCGGACAGGGGTGGGCAGGGGTGTGGGGCTGCAGACTGCCCCCTCCTGCACGGCTATGGGGGAGGCTGGGTTGACAACATGGACTGTGAGGAAAAGGGCGGTGGAGGAGGTGAGGTGAAAGGTGTTAAGGGGAGGGGAGGGGGCGGTCTTTGAGCTGCTGAACCCTGCTGGGGGATCCTTCGGCCTGAAGGGAGCACCCCCAGGGAACTCTAAGAGAAGATTGAGGCTGTTCGACTCCCATTCCTATTTCCTAAGCGCTTATATGTGAGGGGGAAAGTGTGGTCAGAATATGCTTAGTGAGTCAGAGGAGCGAGGCCCAGTGCCTGCCTTCTAGAAGCTCTGTCGGATGGGGAAATAGCAAGTCATGCCCAGGTAGGTGCACAGCAACAAGGTGAAAATATTTTGAGCTCTGATGTGGATGATGTGGGTGGAAGGCTCTTAGGATTCTGGGGAGGCCAGAGTCAGGTGGGAGTCATCTGAGAAGTCCAGACGGGTTAATGGGGAGCAGGGGGGATCCTTGGAAGGCTTACACTTGAGCAGAGGTCTCCGCAAACATCCACAGCGGAGCTGGGGAAGAGCCTGAGGATAGGGGTACCCAGCCTCATCTTCTCCACACTCCTAATTTAGTTCATTTCATTAATGCGTCCCAGGAACCGTGCTTGGTGATGGGCATATAAGTTGGAGAAATGAATAGTCAGCATAAGATAACAGATAGGCAGAGTACAGAATAGCAGAGGTCAGATGGGTTCTTTGGAGGATCCTGGGCGAGGGGTCATGATGGACAGTAGGACCTGGAGCGGTTACACCGAACCCTGGATAAACCCTGGCTTTGGCTAGAGCAGCTTGATGTTCAAGTTTTGAGCCTTTACTCAAAATGCCCAGCTGGGACTGAGGCCCAGCCGAAAGAGCCGATGTTAGCACAGGTGGCAAACATAAGGCCCTCGGGCCAAGTCTGGCCCTCCACCTTGTTTCTACCCAGCTTGCTTAACTGTTAAGGAGTAGTTACATCTTTTTTGAAAGATTTTATTTATTATTTTTAGAGAGAGGGGGAGGGAGAGAGGCAGAGAGGAAGAGAGACATCAATGTGTGGTTGCCTTTCACCTTCTTCCAGCTACAGACCTGGCTGGAGACCTGGCTAGCAACCTGGTTATGTGCCCTGCCTGGGAATCGAACCAGTGACCTTTGGGTTCTCAGGCTGGCGCCTTATCCACTGTGCCACCAGCCAGGGCTAGGAGTAGTTACATTTATACAGTCCTAAAACTACATTTGGCCCATTGAAGGTAACCAAGAGGCTGATGTGGCCCCTGGTGAAAATGAGTTTGACACCCCCGTGTTAGATGCTAATGGCCTGATCTTTGGGACTGCAGGGGATGGTTCTGGAAGCCAATGGCTGTGCTGGGTGGATGCTCAAGTAGGCACTTCTGCAACTTTGCTGATTGGGGACATTGGTCAGATTGTGCCAGCCAACTAGAGAACTCTTGAGCCATCCTCCTTTTGTTAGGTCCTGAGGCAAGCCAGAAAAAAGAAAGTGGCATAATATAATAGTTGTCATTATAGCGTGCTTACGGTTGTATATGCTAGGCACTCTGCTTTGTGCTCTATATATATCATCTTATTTCATTTTCATAGGGGTTAGCCCTGCATAAAGAGGTAGGATACTGGTTTTACAAATAAACAGACTCAGAGAGGTTGTTATTTGTTTAAGACTGTGGAACAGGTTAATTGCAAAACTAGACTTTGGACCTACTTTAAGGTCAAAGCTCCTCTCCTATGTATTTATTGTACGGAGCCCCCCTCCCCGGTGGAAAAATCAAGAGCTGGGACGCTCTTTATCTACTTGCACAAGGCTCTCTAGAAAACTCTGTTAGAAGAGCTCAGTTCGCATGTGTTGTTGAAGACCTACTATGTCCTTCTGGGAGGATTCGGAAGTGTGGTTTGTGCTTTCAGATAGGGGAGAGAAGACAGAAACGTCTGAAATCTTTTGGGCATAATACATGACATTGTCTAATTAAGCCTTCAGAACCTGGACAGCAAAATTTCAAATGAAGGAATAGTCCCTCACTGTGGCTGTTGGAATCAGGGAGGTGACAGGGCATCATAGAAACCACTTGCCTTTGAGTCAGACAGACCTCCATGCAAACTTTGGTCCTTCTACTTACTAGCTGAGGAGCTGTAGTTTCCTAGTCTGTAAAAAGGGGATATTAAGAATTAATATAAGAATTAAATATGATATAAGAATTAAATGTGATAAGGTAGCGAAGGTCCCAGCACAGTATTTAGCTGGTGGTAAATACTCTTCAAATGCCAACTGCTGTTCACAGAGGAGGTGGGAATGGAGCCACAGCTTGAAGACCTGGTGGAATTTCGGTAAGGAGGGACGAGGAGGACCTTCTAGATGAGGGAACCAGCTAGGTGTATTAGCAAAAATCGGATGGGTTCAGGTGCGCTGGGAAAGAAGTGACCTGCTGTATCTCTGCTCTCCCCAGGTTCTGAGGAGGTCAGAGTCAAGTGGGAGTCATCAGAGAAGTGCAGATGGGGGTGGTTAATGGGGAGCAGGGGATCCTTGGAAGGCACACGCCTGAGCATAGGTCACCGTGAACATCCACAGCCAAACTGGGAAAGAGCCTGAGGATAGGGACACCCAGCCTCATCTTCAGAGGATCCCTGGGAACATGAGGGGCTGTGCCCTACTTCAGGCTCCATCATGAACAGCTTCGCTGTTCCTCTGTAAAACTAAGATTGCTGAAAGCCTCTTGTCCCAGGGGCCCATGTCTTGGGAAGTGATGTCATTGATTAATCTCTTGCCCCATCTTTCCTCTCCTCAGTGCCTTGCCGTGAGAAAGTTGGAGTGCCTGGGGCCTGGTAGGGTCCTGCCCCAGGGCTGCTCTCATCCCTTTTGACTCCCGCAGTGTCCTTCCTCTGGGGAGCAGCTGTTTGAGCAGCTGTTTCTCCTCCTTCACCTGCTCCTCCTCACTCTTCCCCTCCAAGTCTGGGCCAGCCCCTCCGGAAAGGGCTCTCTGGCAGCCCCTTTCCCCATCATTATGATGCTAATCATGTTGTTAATTTTTCTGAGATGCAGAAGGAAAGCCCCAATCTGTTCTAATGAATTTAATTAGAGAGGGGCTTGGAGGGCTCCTGAACCTCTTACCAGGATCACAATACACAGAGTTAATGAGATAAACAGCCTGTGATCAGCAGCTCCGGGGTAGGAAGAGAGGATTTCCAACTCAGGCCTAGAGCTGGATTTTCAACCAGGGCTGGAAGAAGTCTGTGTCAGCTGTTGTCAACCTAGTGGGTGCCCTTTTGGGCTGTTTCTGCCTGTCCCACCCAAACCATGTACTTGGTTTCACACCTAGTCCTGCCCTTGAGTGGCAGGTGACCTTCTAGAGAAGGTTTTCCCATTTCCATCATTGTCATCACTAAGCACTTGTAGCCATGTGAGTAAGGGGTACTAAGTGGAGGCTATGGGACCCTGTCTCTGCCCTAAAGGTGGTGAAAGACATGTTCAAATATAAGAAACATTTGCTGATCCCAGACCGTAAATGCTAGAAGATTAACAGGAGATTATGTTGGACTTGGGCAATCTGGAGAAGACTCTTGCAAGAGAAAGTACTTGAAGTGGGTCTTGAGACACAAAGACTTGAAGATTTAATCATCAGAATGGCTGGAGGGAGAGCAGATGCAAAGGAATGTGCGGAATATCTTGGAATCATGATGAATAAATGATGTGTCTCAGGTGGCGGGCACAAGTAATTTAGTAAGTGTGGATATGACCGTAGCAGTGTATTCAGACATAATCATAGAAGAACCTGGACACTGGAGTCTTTAGTTTTCTACCCTGATTGTACTGGGGTTTTTTGCTTTCCTTCTCTGTGCACTTAGGATAGCCAGCTTGGTGAAGGGGCTAGGACAGCATGGTCTGGCCTTCATGCTGAGCTCACCCTCCTGGGTCCAGTTTAGGCCATCTGGAGTGAGTTGACCAGATGTTAAGTTTTGTTCTCAGATCTTGAGACTTTGTGGGATGAGAATGAATGGAGAGCAGAGAGTGAGTGAGTTCCAAGGACTTTCCCCAGTGATGAGAATTCCCTCCTTCTTTGTGGATGTTGGCCATTTGCTTTGGCAGTAACATTTTGTGCAAGTAATCGGTGGAATCTTCCAGTTCCAGGGTGAGTTTCTTAAGTCATCTCTTTCTATTGTCAAGAGTTCTCTGGTGTGCATTGTATGCGAAATTATTCCAAGACTCTGGTTCTAGTTTGATCTTTATAATGCAAAAGTTATTAAACATTTCAAGGTTTCAGTTTGCTCCTTATTGTGTACAGGTTCGTAAGCTGAATGCTTTGAGAATAGGATTTTACACATGATGAGGTATTATTGATAAGATGGTATCTTGATAAGATGTGTAATATTAAGCCGAAATTTAATTCAGTTATCCCTGTGCCTTGGAAGCTTTTGGCTTGTGAGGCTAGCCAGAATTTTTTTGAGGAGGGGATACCACCAAAGGTTATGCTTTTCGTTATTTTCCATAATCTACCTGGGTTTCGGCATCATTAGTAGTGAAGTTAGTACACTGCTGTCAGGTGTTGGTTGACCTATTCATGTGTGTTTGCATGGGAGACATTGTTATGCCACTGCTCCAGCACCCATTGTGTGGTATTTTTCCACATGTTGGAGGTGGCACATTCTTTATGAAGGAAAATGCCTCCAAGGCCACAGGCAATTTTCCTATGCTGATGCGGGTGAGGACAGAAATGGAATCTCTTTCTAATCGTATGACACACTGGGTGGAATGGAAGCCTTTGTGACTCATGTTGGGAAGTAACCCAGGGTTTTGGCTGACCCCAGCCCTGGGCTGTGCCTCAGCTTCGTTTTACGTAATGTTTGTTTTATTTGATGTTAATCTTTGAAGTCTGTGCACAGCGGTATCTAGGTGGCAACTTGTTTTAAGGGAATCCTCGACTCCTAGAATGTTAGAGATGGTTTAGTCCAAGATCATTATTTTAGTGATGAAGGAACAGGCTCAGAAGGGTAATGAGACTTGCTTGTGGGTTGCTTGTGGAGCTAGTCCTTCCACACACTGGACCACCAGGGACTTTAGGAAACTATACCTGAACCTAGTAATTGCACAAGGTGGTATATCATAAAGTTCTGTAAAGCATGATTAAACTAGAAGTGCTTTGGGATGTTAGAAAAGAGAGGAAACCAATGTAAAGTCCTTTGGGAAGACTTAGAAGAAAAATGGGCTGGTTCGGTTCTCTAGGAATGGGTAGGATTAGAATAGGTAATGGTAAGGAGATGGGTAGTTCTGGTGGGGTAAAGGAGCATAATCAAAGGTTTAGAGGAGGGAAGTGTGGCCAGTCACTGAACTGGCCAGGTTGGGGCAGTGGAAGGGGTGGCTGGAGGCGCCCGCTGACTTGGGTGTTGCTGGTCTTTTTTCTGGAGTTGGTGAGGAACATTTAAAACTTCCTGGATGAGTGAGCTTCCTCTTGCTCTGGCTGCCGTGTTAGAAGTGAGTGGGAATCCCTGCACAGGCATCTAGTGGTGTCTGGAGGTAGTTCCTTCCGAAGAGGTGTTTGGGGAAAAAGTGCGGGAACTTTCTGTTTGTTGGGCACTGGCAGGGAGCATGTCGCTGTCCAGGGTGCTGACTTGCCCTGTGAAAGATTTTTCTCCCCAATAATGCGAGGCTAGAAGGCAAAACCAGGGAATGCTTAGAACCATTCGCAGGGATCTAGAAGCCTATCCTGCCAAAGACTGGGATGCATGTGCATCTGTGGCAGCAGCAAACTGGTTTACAGCATCTGACTTCACAGTCCTTGCGATGGGAACCAAAATGTGAGTGGGGACAGTGTGTGTGTCCCTATCCATGTGAGATGACCCAGTGTGTCACCTTCTAACTTTTGCCTTAGAGGCTTCCTATTGCCATGCAAATCTTAGCACACTGAGTCTTTCCCTGAAAAATGCACTCCTACCCAACAGTTCGGAGTACTTAAAACTGCTCCAGCAAACAGGAGAGAGGAGCCGTTCCCAGAAGACCCTGCTACTTACTTCAAATGAAACAGCTGGATGTTTAGTATTGCTCATGCTGTCCAATAGAGCTTTCTGTGGTGACAGAAGCATTCTGCATCTGGGCCGTCTAACCTGGTCGCGCTGCACACGTGGCCACTGAGCACTTGAAATGTAGCTCGTGTGACTGAGGGTTGAAGTTTAAGTTTTACAGATTTACAGTCAGAATATTGACTGTTGCCATTTCCCCTTGCTTTTTGGTCCCTCATACCCAAAACTCGGTGACGTATATATAGTAAAGGGGACTTTTGAATAGGGTGAGTTTGAACGTTGCTGGGGAAAGCCCCATGCTGACCCTGGAAATCTGCCTGCAGCTGTGAGTTTTGTCCTGAATTCCTTTTTCCTTCTCTTTAAAAACATTTTTAGAGTATATTTTATTGATTATGCTGTTACAGTTGTCCCAATTTCTTTTCCTTTTTTCCCCCTCCACTCAGGACCCCACTTCCTTCCTGTAATCCCACTCCTGTTAGTTCATGTCCATGGGGTGTGCCTCTAAGTTCCTTAATTTTACCCTTTCCTATATTATTTTTAACTCCCCCTGTCTATCTAGTACACACCAATTATGTTTCCTAATCCTACACCTTTCCCCCATTTCTCCCCTTTCCCCTTCCCAGCTGATAACCCTCCCAATGATCCCCATTACCTATGATCCTGATCCTATATTGGTTGTTTGTTTAGTTGTTTTTGTTTATTTGTTTGTTTTTAGATTCTGTTGTTGATAGTTGCAAGTTTGTTATCCCTTTAATGTTCTTAGTTTTGATCTTCTTTTTCTTAAGTGAGTCCCTTTAACATTTGATATAATAATGGCTGGGTGATGATAAATTCTGTTAGCTTTACCTTGTCTTGGAAGTGCTTTATCTGCCCTCCCATTCTAACTGATAGCTTCGCTGGATAGAGTAATCTTGGTTGTAGGTCCTTGTTTTTCATCACTTTGAATACTTCTTGCCTGCAAAGTTTATTTAGAGAAATCAGCTGATAGTCTTATGGAACCCCTTTGTAGGTAATTCTCTTACTTTCTCTTGCTGCTTTTAAGATTCTCTCCTTACCTTTAACCTTTGGCATTTTAATTATAATGTTGGTGTGTTCCTCTTCGGGTCTAACTTGTTTGGGATTCTCTGCTTCCTGGACTTGTATGGCTATTTCCTTCACCAAACTTGGGAAAATTTCCTTCATTATCCTTTTTTTTTTTTTTTTTTTCAATTCTTGTTTCCTCATTTTGTGCTGGTTGACCATTTATTTCTTCCTTATGTTCCAAATCATTGATTTGAACCCCAATTTCCTTCCCTTAACCATTGGTTTTCTATGCATTTTCCTTCATTTCACTTAGCATAGCCTTTACATTTTCCCTTATGCATTTGCCATAATCAAGCATATCTGTCAAGTCTGTGAGCATATTTATCACCAGGATTTTGAACCCTGTGTCTGTTAGGTTGGCTGTCCCCTTGTCACTTAGGTCTCCCACTGGAACCTTGATCTGTTCCCTCTTTTGGGCCATACTTCCCTGTTTTCTCAACTTGATAGGCTTCTGTCTTTGCATCTGTGTCTTAGGAAGAGCTGTTGCACCCATCTGGGTATGTTTTTTGTTTTTGTTTTTTTAAATATCTTTGTTGGACTTTATGCAGCTAGAGTTTTTGGAATTCCTGGTTGTCTCTAGTTTTGTGATAGTTGTATTCCTTCTTAGTCGTGGAGGGAGATGCAGCATTTCTACCTACACCTCCAACTTGGCTGGAAGTCCTGCCCTAACTTTTTTTTTTTTGCCATAGTGAAAAGAGCCACCCACAATGTACTGCAGTTTTTCTTTTTAAGAGCAAAGAGCATGCTCCTTGAATTTCAGCGAGGTACCAGGGACCTGATCCATGACATTTCAGAGCCTTGAATGGGCAAGGAATGTAGTGTATATGGCCCAGAAAATTTAGTTCTAGGGTCAAGTGGCGTACCAGTGATATCCTGCTGTGTTGGCTGGGCATCCAGCCTGGTCTTGATACATGTCCCCTTCTAACTCAAAGCATCTTTATGACCTATTTATTTGGTGTAGTGGACATGGCCCAGGATGGGGTTTTGGGTGAGTAGTAGAGGTCCCAAAGGAGGGGAAATACTTTAAAATGCCAATCAATAAGTAAGTAATAGTCACCGGTCCAAAACTGGAGCAGAAAATGTCCATCGTGTTGGCACATGCCAGTGCCCATAGGCCTGCCTAACCTTATCATAAACATGCTTAATTTCTTTGTGTCTCTGCCTGTGGCTTGCCGTGTATAAATCTGATTTTTAAACCAGGTTGCATGCTTTTTGAAGCCATGCCTTTTAGTTTTCTTGTTTTCTTCGCTAGAATCTCAATGTGCTGGTAGTTACCCTTCATAAACACCTGCTTGTGAGTCGCTCTTTGTTAGCCTGGAGCTATGGCTTTGACTCCTGGAAAGTGTGTGCGGGTGAATACAAATAACATTATCAAACTCCTGCTGGGTGTAAGTCTCTGTACTTGGTACTGTGGACAGTGACAAAGGAGGAGCCAAGGACGCTTGCTGTCAGTCTAATGGGGAGAACCAAGGCAGGCATGTGTGAAGAATGACACACACATTCACAACTGATGGGAACAAAGACGGGGTAGCTGGGATACAGAGCTGGGGGTGGGGTGCCGCGAGCTGCAGGGGCCGGGTTATGTGTGTGTCTCTGTGTGGCTCCTCTCAAGGATTCCCTCCTTCCTGAGGCTTAGCTGGTACCAGCCGCCTCCCTGCCTGCAGTGACAGTGCTGCCTTTATGGTGGGTCAGGCAGCTCGCTGTGGCGCTGGGGCTGCATGTGCCGAGGTGGTGCTGTCCTGACCTCACCTCTTCTGTGGGAGTGGAGGAGGGGTTTGCGTAGAAGGGAAAGAAACTCCTTCTTCTTGTCACTTAAATGGTGACAAGGTCTAGCTTCAGATTTCCCCCTAGTTGCAGAAGGGGCTTGTGGACTCCAGCAGCTCTTGTACATGGAGCCTGGAAGAGACAGAGAAGCGGAGTGTGGGGACCTGGCGCCCCACAGCCACCTGAGCCCCACTGCTTTACTCTCAAGGGGTGCGCTCTGCCTATCAGGGGGCAGGTGGGCTGCATCTCCCGCTTGGGGCCGGGTGGGGGACTCCTCTGGCTGACACTGGCTGTCGTTTTCCATCCTCCACGTGTACTGGAATGACCTGGGGTCTTGTTCAAGTGCAGATGCAGAATCAGTAGGTCCTGATAGGGCCCAGGATTCCACATTTCTGACAACCTGCCAGGCAATGGCCATCATTACCTACCAGGTAACTGTCCATCAGCAGACCACACTCTGATCGGCAGGGCCCTCCGTATGGGTTCCCTGGTACTATGGTAGCCCAACCTGAGGAGATGTTAAAACATTCTGATGCTGAGACCACGCTATACTAAATAAATCACCATCTATGATTGGGTCGAGGCACTGGAATATTATAAAGGCCCTCCAGGTGCTTCTGATAAACAGCCAGGTGGAGAACTAGTGGCTCTCTGGATGGTTTTCTTCTTCCCCCTGAGATGTTTCCCCTGGCTTTACCTTCCTCACCCCAAGGGACTATTAAGTGCCTGGAGGGCAGGCAGCGGATGCCTTGTATCACATGACTAGTGCTAGTCCTCAGTAGTTTTTAGTCAGCATGTGCTGTGACAACGTGATGCCCAGGGGCTCTACCCTATGGATACACCATGGCCCATATGAGGGATCTGAGAATGTCACTGGCATGGAATAGGCCAGTTCTCTCATACAGGTCTGAGTGGGCTTCCAGTGCCTGGAACCTGGCCAACATTTAGGAGATATATATTCAGTGAATGATTATTCCAGTGCAAGGTGACAGAAAAGGCCATGGATTAGGGATCTAAAGGTAAGTTACTTAACCTTCTTTGGTTTGGATTTTCTCAGTTTTAAATGATGATCACTATGTTTACTTAACAGGGCTATTTAAATAAGAATAATATAGGAGAAAGGGCTCTTTCAGTGCTACTAATGTACAAATAAGCAATTATGTAAGGATTCATCTTGAAAATGGCAGGGCTGCCCTGGTTGGTGTGACTCAGTGGACTGAACACCAGCCTGTGAACCAAAGGGTCGCAAGTTCAATTCCCAGTCAGGGCAATTCCCAGTTGAGGGCCAGGTCCCCAGCTGGGGGTGCACCAGAGACAGCCACACATTGATGTTTTTCTCCCTCCCCCTCTCTCTAAAAATAAAGAAATAAAATCTTTTAAAAATGTATTTTAAAAAATGTGACAGGGCTAAGTCATAGCTATCATTCCTTTAACCCTTGTTCTGACAGATCCTTCCAGGCTCGCCCCTCCATGTGTGCCTCTGTGCCCAAAACAAAGGGGCGAAGGGTGCCATTAACTGACCACCTACTGAGTATAGGAAACTATGCTAGATGCTTGACTCCATCATCTCATTGATTCATCACAACCCTTGGGTTGGCTGTTACTGACAATCGACTGAGAAAAGCGAGGCTCAGGACGGGAACCAACTTGCCCAAAGTGGGACAACTCTCAGTGGCAGGACTGGGACTGGGTCTGCTGCCCAGGTCTAACCCTGGCGCACTAACCAACAGGCCGCTCTGGGTTCCAGCACAGGCTGTCGGCTCCTTTGTTTGAGAAGCTCCTTTGTTTGCAAGCCACTTGTATTGAAGAGAACAGAAGAGTCTGGGTCTCATGGAAACTCCAGTCTTTCCCAGGAATGTTAGGGTCTCAGGGCACCAAAGCTTTCTGAGCCTTGGCTGACACTGCACAGTAAAGTCTCTGTCCCTAAGGCAGAGGCTGGGACACCCTCCCCATAGAAGAATCACCATCTGCCCCAATGATCCCCCTAAGCTGACGGAGGCACTGAACCCAGCTCTTGTTTGTTTTGCCTTTATAGCTTACTTTTCACTCTGGTGCTATGAGAAAATGGGAGCACAAAAGGAAAACAATCCCATGAGCCTCCCCTCGTCCAGAGGTGATGTTAACAGATATTTTCGTTGCTTGCACTCCCATCCTGGTGGGAGCCCATCGCCTCCCACAGCATTCACACTGAGAGGAGGTCCCAATGTCTGCAGTCCTCCTGCCCACCTCTCTAGCTCCAGCAATGCTACCATTGTGACAAGGGACACTCAGGCAGAAGTCAGCCTGGCTAAGTTGGCCACTGAAAGAGAGGGAGAGAGCTGATTTGCATGGTCCCTTGCTCATCTCTGTGCCTGGAAGGGTTCTGTTACTCAGACCCCCATCAGTTCTCTTAGCGGAGACCAAGTCCACATTGGAAAGTATGTCCAATTCACCAGACAGGAAGCTCTGGCATGACTACTGGTACCTCACGGTGGGCTTCACATGAAATTTCTAGTGTTCCTACAAAGACGTGACTGACTGTTTCTCTCTGGCCCACATTCGTCCTCTCACTGTTTTCTAATTTGTCTAGCTTTCTTTTATGTATTCCATGGGCTTCTGTGCTGGGACATTGCTTTGTTGTATCAGGGCCAGTGTTACAACATCCAGAACTTTCCTCAGCTTTGTTTATGAATAACAATTTTAAGTACAGAGAGCTTATTCAATATTTCCTCGGCTAAACCCCATTTTACATTTTGGCTCTTTTCTCTTTCCTTCTCTTGGAGCATCCTAGGGTTTCTGTTCCTGAGAACTCTTTCCCTTCTCTGCTTCTGCATGGTCACCACGGTGCTCCACTGATAGAAATCAAGACTCCCAGTTAGGCCCTGTCATCCGGAAACCCGGCCGCCCCTGACCTGTTTGTGGAATACCATTAAATAACCCATCTGACTGAAGAGGCCTGGGGTCTTAATGCCTAATCTTTTCACTCCCACAGACTCATGGCAACTCCAGCACAACCTATCCTGAGCATTTTAGGAATCAGCATGAAGCCCAGAGGGATTCTGGGACTTGATGGGTTGATGAGTACTCCCCAACCCTTTCTCTTCTATGTTTGGTTGCTCTCAGCTTCAGGGCCATCCAGTGGGTTGTTACACTAAGCAGACAGTTGTGGGTCTAGGAGGAGGCTGAGGTTAAAGGAGATGCAGCAAAAAACTGAATGCTGTGTGCTGGGCCCTGCTAGAAGGTTCTGGAAGTCTGGTGCAGAAGTGGAGTCAGGGCCTGCGTTAGGAGCTGGCCCCATTCTGAGTTAGACTGGGAAACCCTTTCCGAACACATCCCGTGGTTCCTCCGTGTCCCTCCCTGAAACCTTGAAAAAGAAAGAAGGGAGCTTTTAGGTGGGACCATAAAAAGCTGCAGCTGGGGCTTCTGAGAGCAAGAATGCTTTGTGGTGACGGCACCTGGGGTCTGCCCAGAGGCTGCTGTGACAGGGACAGAGCAAACTAGACTGAGGACGGACTGACTCACTGGTTGTGAAAGATTTTCTGTTTGGTTGGGCCCGTTCGTTTGTCTTCAGATAATTTGCCCGCTTTCTCCCCTTTCTTCCCTGCCCAGGTTTGTTTCTGTCAGGTCACGTTGTGGAGTGCATGCGTCTGGTGTTGAAAATAGAAGACAGTGCAAAGCTGGGGCCTGGAGTCAGACTGCCTGGGCGCAGATGGGCTCTCTATTCACTGGTTGTGTGACCTTTGGCAAATGACCTAGATCCTCTCTAATTTCCCCCTATGGACTGGAGAGTTAAGTAGCGCTTACCTTGCATGGAGTTGTCAGGATGGAGTGAGATAATGCACACGGACCCCACTGCACAGTGCCTGGTGCGTACAGAGTGTCCCTTGACAGTGAGCAGCTGTTGTCACTGCCCTTCCTTCTAGCAGCTTCATGCCCTGATGACTTGAGCAATCATAAAATATTTGGGGGCCTCCAGCAGACGCTCAGTTATGTTCCAAGTCCTGTAAGAATTACAGTGGGCAAGTGGAAGCAATTTTCGCCCTCAAATACCTTGCGTGCTAGTTGAGGAAGCATAGGAGGTGTCTGCGTGTGGTAAAGAGAGCTAACCACACGGAGTGGTAAAGGAGAAATGGGTGGTTCAGACCGCAGGGCTCTTGGAGTTTAGGGGCAAGAGAGTCTGTTTAGCCTGTGGTGACCTAGAAGGACTTCACGCAGGAGGCAGAGAGCGGAGCCTGGACAGATGGAGCTCATACTTGTTCTGAGCTCCCCGCAAGCTCCCTGGGGAGGGTCTCCAAGGGGAAGGGGTGGGAATTTAGCAGACATGGACCATCCAGGTATCCTCATGCCCTAATTTCCTAATTGCGTGCTGGCCACACCCGAAGGGAAGAAGGGATGACTTTTCTGAGGGTGAGGAAGCCAACACAAGAAGGTTAGTCAGCAAAACAGAGGTAGAGTTGAGATGCACATCTCAGACCAAGGAATGAGAGTCCATTTCTTTTCTTTTCTTTTCTTTTTCTTCTTTCTTTCTTTCTTTCTTTTTTGTAAGTTTATTCATTGTTTTTAGAAAGGGGAAGGGAGAGAAGCATAGAGTGAGAGGGATATCAATATATGGTTGCCTTTCACCTGCCTCCAATTGGGGACCTGGCTGGAGACCTGGCTTGCAACCTGGGTATGTGCCCTGACTGGGAATCGAACCAGCGACACTCGGGTTCACAGGCCAGTGCTCCCTCTACTGAGTCACACCAGCCAGGGCTGAGAGTCCATTTCTTATAGTGAGCAATTTTGGTCCCCTTGTCTTATTTCCCTGACCTGTTCATATTCTTATCCTACGCCTGGCCACACTGAGTTACTACACAGAGCTAATACATCACCACCACTGGAGAGGTGGGGGAACCAAAGCGCAGAGAGTTGAGTAGTTGAGAAGGTGATATGAGTCAGGGTATCTGCAGCAAAGTCCAGTATCTACCTGCTGACCATGGGTTCCTAGTCTAGCTGCGTCCTGGGCTTCTGGGACTCGGGTATCAGCTGGTGTCTAGGATAAGGCAGCTCTACCCAATGCAAGATCTCTTCCCGTTCAAACAGCTCTGGCCCAGCACGCCATGTGACCGTCACTGCACCCTCACAGCGCTGGCAAGGTCCCAAGTCCTGGCCTCAACAGCCACGGGATTTGGTGACCAGGCCTGGGCAGAGCCCATTGTCTTCCTGCATCACCACTGGCTGTGTGGCTGCGGGTTAGCTTGCTCGTTCATTTTTCCTTTGGTTTGCATTGGCTGCTCTGAGTCCTATCTTCAGCGGCAGCTGGGCAGCGGCACCTGCTAAAACTTTGCCCCAGTCAGCCCTGGAGTTCCCCGTGGTTTTGAGGGAAGGCTGCTGGCTCTGTGTGTGCATGCATGTGTGTGTGTGTGTGAGGCGGGTGGGAATAGATTTCCCCAAATTGTAGGAATAGATTTCCCCAGTGGGGGCTGCTGTCTATGGGAGCCCCTGTTGTCTTCTTGCAGATGTGTGGGAGTGGCCATGGTTATCAGCCTGACCACCCGTGGAGAGGACAGGAGGTGTACTGTGGTCAGGGGTTCCAGGTGTGAGTGGCCCATGACCTTCCCCATCCTTGGTTATTGGCATAGCAACAGTAGCAGTAGTAATAAAAAGAGTGAGGTTAGAAAGATGGCAGCTACCAGATATTCAGAGCCTACTGTGTGTTTGGAAATGTGCTAAGAGCTTTTAATAGATAATGTCTTACCCCATCATCCGGTCACCTGTTTTATGGGAAAGTGAAGTGCCGGGACCTAATGGCTTTTTCCTGCGGTCTCTCAGCCAGTAAGCTGTGCATGTGGGGCTTCAATTCAGATCTTTGGATCCCAATCTGATTCTGTTGGATTGAACGCTTAACCCTCGTGCTGCCCTGAATGCTGAGCAGATCCTTGCTTCCCAGCCACAGAGTCCCCATAACCCAGCCTCCTACCTGGTCCTCCTGCTTGAGTTACAACAGGCAAAGTCTTACCAGCTGATAGATTCCTTGGTTACTAGGAAGCTCTTCATATTTCATGAGATTCTTTTTTCTTTTTTTAAGATTTTATTTATTATTTTTAGAGAAAGGGGAAGGGAGAGAGGCAGAGAGGAAAGAGACATCAATGTATGGTTGCCTTTCCCCGGCCTCCAGCTACAGACCTGGCTGGAGACCTGACTTGCAACCTGGTTATGTGCCCTGGCTGGGAATCGAACCAGCAACCTTTGGGTCCACAGGCCGGCACCTTATCCACTGTGCCACCAGCCAGGGCCGTTGGTTGATTCTTGTATGTGCATTGAATGGGAGGAAACCTACCACCGTGGTATACTGGGGTGACACTCTAACCAACTGAGCTACCTGGCCATTGCTTACTTCTTAAACATTGATTGGTTTTCTGGTGATAAAGGTAAAAGTTATGAAATTTGAAAAACAAAAACAAAAACACAAGACTCCCCTGAGCCTTTGGAAATAACTGTTAAGATTTGATGTGTATGTTTTCCATTCATCTTGTTCTGATTTGAGAGTTGTTACTAGAAACTGGCTTTGAAGACAGAGAGGATAAGGACGGGGTCAGGGAGGAGGGTCTGTTAATCTTGTCGGGGTGTTTCACTGCTGCTCCCAGCTATAGCCTGGCTTCTGATGTTCACAGGCAACTTAGAAACATTATCTCTCCTGCCCCAACTGTTAAGTCAAATCATCCGAGATAACACTGGCAGGCCATTATTTATTGAATAGCCTGCATTGTTCAAAAGACAAAAGTCAGGTTTGACAGGTTGGAATGAGCCTCGGGGCCCCTGGGGGCAGGTATGTGCCCAGAGAGACCAGCTGGCCTGTGTTTACACTCATCTGAATTGGTGTCTGCTCCCAGCCTGCTTCCCACAAGCCTGGGAGCCTTGGGATGTGGCCCATCCTTGGGCTTGTTGGGCCCAAACACTTGTGTCCAGAGATTCTCTGCCTTGATTGGCTTCTGCTGGGCATTGAATTATTTTCCGTGAAGGGCTCAGAAGAGCCTTTGGGGCTGAGCTCCCTGCAGGTGTTCGCTTATACCATCATCATCATCTTCTCCAGGCTGGACTAGAAACTGTCAGAGCTGCCAGGAGTAGAAATCCTGACCCTGCTACAATTTCATCCAAGAAACATTTACCAAGGACCTCCTATGGGAAAAGAGCTGTGCAGGGTAACCAGGCAAACACGACGAAGTCTGATTGGGTGGCAGCTTTCTCTCATCTCTTCCTGTCTGACCCCCTAACTTTGCTGTATCCCCCCCAGTGGACTCTGCAGCCAGCCTAGCGCTGCTGGCTACACGTGAGGACTCAGGAGACTGGTTACCAATTCTTGCTCTGTTCTGACTTACCAGGTGACCTCAACTGAATCCTTCTCTTCTATAGGCCTCAGTTTCTTCATTAGAAAATTCAGTGAGGCAGTCAGTGGTTGAACGAGACTCCTTTCCCAGCCTGTGATTCTATAGTAAAACTGGGCGTTCTCAAATGGCTAAACTGGCATCTGACCTCATCCCTGTTCTTAACTAACCAAGAAATATCTTTATTCCATTTCTCCCATTTAGTATGAAACAGACAGGGGGTCTCCTGGTGCACAAGGTGTGAGAAGTGCGGGGAGGTGGGTGGCATGGTATTTGCTGTACACACTGACTAGAGGGGCAGCTTTTCCCTCCTGGTTTTCATTTGCTTTTCTTAGTCATCTATTGTTTAATTTATCCATAATGAATCATGACTGGAGACAGGAAACATATGGTAGGGTTAGTGAAGAGCATAATAATTAAAATAATAATAATAGTAATAACTCTAAAAATTTGCCTGAAGAGGATGGTTACCAGATTGTATTCATTTGACCAGAATTTTTATATAGCACTTCAAGATGTTTCTGGTACTCAAAAAACAAGAGGTAACAGTTGTGTCCAAGTGGAGTTTATTCACTGGGATAAACACTATCCATACGTAACAGAGAATATATAAATTAGTCTGAGAAAAATAAATAAATAAATAAATAGATTAGTCTGAAAGCTTTTCTCTGTAAGAAACAAAATTTTAAGTTTATAGAACATCAAAGATAAGCATTATGAACTTGAGGTCATGAGAGCAGCTTTGGACTATTTTTATACCTTGATGTTTGATTAAATTGCTATAAGGTAAATCGGATCCTTTGGCCTGACATGATATATTGATATATGAAATCTAAAAATGTGTTAACAAATGTGTTTTGCCCTGGCTGGTGTGGCTCAGTGGATTGAGCGCTGGCCTGTGGACGGAAAGGTCGCTGGTTCAATTCCCCGTCAGGGCACATACCTGGGTTGTAGGCCAAGGCCAGGTCCTCCTCTGGGGGCTTGTGAGAAGCAACCAACTGATCAATGTATGATCTCTCATGCATTGATGCTCCTCTCACCCTCTTTCTCCTGCCCTTCCCCTCTCTCTTAAAGTAAGTAAATATATATTTTTTAAATTGTTTTTTAACTCATTTACCTGAACTACATTGGACAGTATGTACCACTTGCTAAATAGGGGTGATGGGGAGTTGAATTTATGCATGTAATAGCCACTATGAAAGATTATATTATTTAAACTACACTTTATAAACTGACCTAAAATAACATTTTAAAGTTAAAAATATGCAAGAGTAAAACAAAACTAAGTTATGGTAACATTCCCTTGAGGTGATGACAAGATAGAAAAATGGGATTAGCGATCTTTAAGATTCTTTCTCATTCTGACACACTCAGATGCTAGGATGGTTCGGGATCTGAGACCCTTGAAGAACAAGAGAGTAGAATGTTTGGCTGAGGTGGGGACACAGTGTACCCCCTTCACCCAGGCTGTTGTTGGAAATGGGATTAGACACATTCTTTTTTTTTTCTTTGATTAAAAAAAAGATTCTGTATATTATTTTCAGGGAGAGGGGAAGGGAGGGAGGCAGAGAGGGAGAGAAGCATCAACGTGTGGTTGCTTTTCACCTGCCTCCAGCTAAGGACCTGGCTGGAGACCTGGCTTGCAACCTGGTTGAGCCCTGACTGGGGAATCGAACCAGCGACCGTTGGGTTCACAGGCCGGCGCCTAATCCACTGAGCCATCAGCCAGAGCTCTAGGCATATTCCAGATGTCAGCCCTGGCTGGTGGCACAGTGGATAAGGTGCCGGCCTGCGAACCCAAAGGTTGCTGATTCGATTCCCAGCCAGGGCACATAACCAGGTTGCAAGTCAGGTCTCCAGCCAGGACTATAGCTGGAGGCAGGTGAAAGGCAACCACACATTGATGTCTCTCACCCTTTCTGCCTCTCTCCTTTCCCCTCTCTCTGAAAATAATAAAATAAAATCTTAAAAAAAAAAAAAAAAAAAAGTCCAAATGTTAGAACTAGAGAGTGGCTTTCTGTCCAAATTATTCAAGGCCTTTCTAGCCATTAAAATCACTGGATTATAGGGTTAGAAGGGACATTAGACATCATCTGATTCTATTACAGCTGTTCCCTAAATATGTGGAGTGAAAGGCCTTATGAGGAGTGACTTCTGTGCCTCAGATGTTCAAGCAGAGGCTGGTTGACCCCAGACCTGGGGCGATGGCTTGCTCTGTTGGCCTCCACAGCTGGGTCGTTCCAGGGGGCTCAGAAACAAGGACAACCAAATGGATAGAACTCTCTCCCCTCCTTTCCCAGAAGCTAAAGATTGTCTTTGGTGGTCAGTCTGTGGATGGACAAGCTCAGGCCTGGGCCTGGGACTCCTGGTGGCATTGCTGTGGTACCTGGGGGCTCCCACGAGCCTCCTGGGCATGCCTCATCTGAGCTGACTGGTGTGTGTGTCTTCAGTGGCATCAGAATTTGAGAGGTGATTGGGGCATGGAGGAAGTAGCAGATTTGAAAGAGGTGCCAATGGCCTGGCCCAGAGGAAAGGCCCTTGGACTTGACACTCCTGAGCATCACCTAGTTTGACACATCTTCTGTCTGCGTGCCACTCCCTTTCACACAGGCTTGCTGCCTTTCTGACCACGTTAACAGATGGGAGGCAGTGCCATGGAAAGCCTGAACCCCAGATTATCTATAACCCGCACTTGGTTTCGGAATGATCTACTGGATGTCCTTTTTATTCTGATTATCCTTCCTAATTGTGTTGTGGTTGTTGAGGCTGAAAACAAATGCCTTTATATACTTGGAGTCTATATTAAAAGAGGGTAATGTAGAAGGTCTTCATGCTCAGGAAATAAGCTCTCCTGAAGATAATTGAGAATTGCTTTTTGTTCCCCATAATCACATTATAATCACATTAGTTTATATTTCTCTGTTAACCCTTTCCAACTGTGGTTATGCTGTGTGTGTGTGTCCCACATACATCTATTTAGACATGACTGGTCTCCTGAAGCCCCAGCCAGGGCTCAATAGCTGGCTCCCTTATTCTTTTGGGTTGCAGTTCAAATGAAGCCAACTAAAGCAGAGGGATTTATAACCTTGAACCAGTTCTTTGTGCCCTAGTCCTGTCTGGGGAAACATTTGCTGTGCATGTGTGTGTCCCGAACACAGCTGTCCACATGGCCCATACCGCCTGGTATCCTGTTGAACTCGTGCCAGCCCCTGCGCATCTCACCGACAAGTTGAGAGAAGTCTCTGAGGAGCTAGGCTTGCCCACTTAGAGAGTGAGAAGGGATTCCCCTGGTGAGGGTGTGAAGGAGTTTCTTGGCCTCTGGCTTCTCTGGACGCACCATCCTTTCTGCTGCTGGGTCCGCTAGGCACAGTCCTGGATCGCTGCTGGCAGGGGGAACCACCGTAGGGAGAGGACAAGGGGCGGGAGAGAGGTGGGCCACAGGACGGTGGGCTGGGTTCTGCCCTGCCTTCCTGGTGGCTCTCCCCTGGGCTAAACCATGAGTGTAACCTGGCAGGTAGATTGTTGCAGCCCACTGCCATTAGGCTGTGTGTTCCCCGCTGCCTCCCCTCAGCCTTTCTGCCTGACCAGTTGACCTGGCTGTCAGCCAGAGCCAGGATCCTAGCTCTCTCTCCTGCTCCTTCTGCTCCTGGGCCGCGGGCTCAGCCTGCTGACTGTGAGTGGAGGTTTCAGGAGGTAACTTCACCTTCTTCTATTTCTCCCACCCCAGGCCCCTTCATTTTGTGGCTGACACTTCACGCAGTAGGTGAGTGTCTGTCGTGGGGGAGAGCCTGGCTCAGCACCTGGGAGCTTGACTTGAGCGGGGGCTGGGTTGGGCTGCCTTCCCCCACCCTGCTGACCTGGGAAATCCTCTAAGCTGACCTAATTACCTGAGAGGGGGAGAGCTATTGGCTGCTGGTTCCCAGCAGATGCCGCACTTTGAGGAGGGAGGGCACCCTGGGACATGGGTGTGTGTGCCA
Organism: Noctilio leporinus; assembly: GCA_004026585.1. NCBI lineage: Eukaryota > Metazoa > Chordata > Mammalia > Chiroptera > Noctilionidae > Noctilio > Noctilio leporinus. Next base: position 70,249 of record PVIW01003408.1, on the reverse strand, counting down.
CTCTGGAATTAACACTTGGGTTGCTGCCTTCCTGTGACAAGCAATCCTTTTCACTTTGCCATCCAATGGGAGTGAACCCCTTGGAGTTCCAGGCTGGTCAGGCCTCCCTGGAACCCCAGCCCATAGTCTCTACTACCAGACCCACTCGTGTGAGCCTGGAGCCCCTGACATCTAGCAGATATTTGGAGACCACCCAGTGAGCTAATGAAAATGGAAATCATGTAACTGGGCATAAAATTTTTTTTCTTTTACTCTTCACCCGAGGATATGCTTAGAGCCAGAGGAAGAGAGAGAGAGAAACATTGATTGGCTGCCCCTGGCATATGCCCCGACTGGGAATGGAACCCTCGACCTTTGGTGTATGGGCTGAGTCACCTGGCCAGGGCTGGGCATGAAAACTTTTCAGGAGTGGGGGAGCAGAAGGAGAATATTTATAAAAAACCATTCCTGTTCAGCCTTTTATATAATTTGCCTCATTTACCCTCACCACCACCTTATGGAGCAGCTATATTATTATTCCCTGTCTGTGTGAGAGGGAATCTGAAGCTCAGAGAGATCAAAGTACCTTGTCTTTTTGGTCTGTTTGGCTCTGAGGGGCTTAACACCCTGGCTCCCTGCTTGAGAATAAAAGGAAGGACCAACTAAGAAATCCAAGATCTAAGAGTGCTGGGGAACGGGGAGAGGGTGTTGTACCTGAATCTGCAGACAGAAAATGTTAGGAACTCTCTGTCACTGCTGTAGGTGAGCTTCAAGGACATCAGGGAGAGACAGGCAGGGAGGAGGCGGAGATGGCTGCAAAAGTGCCAGTGAGCCATGCAGAAGGGCGTCTGTGTGCGAATGTCTGTCAAACATACACAAGGTGGAGAGACTAGAACGATCCTTCGTGTATTTAGTGCTTAATTTATTGAGGGGAAATTAGCATGACAAGAAATTAACAAAGTTAAGGTAAACCATTCAGTAGCGTTTTGTAGATTGACAATGTCGCAAGCCACCACCTCTCCGTCGTTTGAAAACTTTTCTGTCGCCCCAGAATTCCCCGTACCCATCAAGCAATTCCTCCTCACTCCCCCCTCTCCCCCCTCCCTGTCAATCACTGATCTGCTTTCTCTCTGTATGAATTTACCTGTTCTAGACAATTTACATTTAAGAAGCCATACAATATGTCGACGTTTGTGTCTGGTTCCTTTCACCAGGTGTTTACTAATTCATGTTGCAGCACACATCAGGACTTCATTCCTTTATGGCTGAATAATAATCCATTGTATGTATGCAATATAGTTTTTTATTTGCCCATCTGTTGATGTACTTTTGGGTTGTTTTCACATTTTTGCTATGGAGAATAGTGCTGCTCTGAAAGTGGGTGCACATGTCCTTGTTTAAATAGCCAATTTCAATCTCTTTGGGTCTGTACCTAGGAGTGGAATTGTGGAGTCATTCTATGTTTAACTTGTAGAGGAACTGCCAAACTGTTTTTCCCAGTGGCTGTACCATTTTATATTCCCACTAGCAATGCACTAGGGTTCGTGTCTCCGCATCCTCCCACTAGTGCTTATCTTAAAAAAAATTTTTTTTTACATTTCCTTCCTCCCTTCCTCCCTCTTTCTCTTCTTCCCTTCCTCTCTCCTTCCTTCCTTCCTTCCTTCCTTCCTTCCTTCCTTCCTTCCTTCCTTCCTTTCTTTCGAGAGAAGGGAGAGAGAAAGACAGTGAAAGCAACATCAATTGGTTGCCTTCAGTATATACCCCAGAGGATTGGACCAGCAACCCAGGCATGCGCCCTGACTGGGAATCGAACTAGTGACCTTTTAGTTTGTGCCATGATGCCCAACCAATCAGGTTGAGCCATACCAGTTAGGACTAGTGCTTATCTTTTTTTTTCCCTCAATATTTTATTTATTTATCTTTAGAGAGAGGGGAAGGGAGGGAGAAAGAGAGGGAGAGAAACATTGATGTGTGAGAGATACATTGATGCCACACACAAGAATAAGTTCACCTCTCACAAGCCCCCAACTGGGGACCAGGCCCACAACCCAGACATGTGCCCTAACTGGGAATTGAACCAGCAACCTTTTGGTTCGCAGGCCGACACTCAATCCATTGAGCCACCCCAGCCAGGACTAGTACTTATTTTTTCATTTGAAGATCACCCCTCATAGTCTTATACACTGGACTTAGTGCAGCAGGGGCTGCTTCTTTTTCAAAATAGATTATTTTTTTTTTAATTGTATCTTTCCCATTACTATTTATCTCCTTTATAACCTCTTCCCTCTTGCAATCACCACTGTTGTCCATGTCCATCAGTCCTTTTTCCTTTTTGTTCAATCCCTTCAACCCCTACCACCCTCCTTTCAAATTGTCAGTCTGCTCTCTATGAGTCTGTCTATTTTGCTTGGTAGTTCATTTCATTAGATTTTACATATGAGTAAAATCATATGGTATTTGTCTTTCTCTGATTGGCTTATTTCACTTAGCATAATGTTCGCCAGGTCCATCCATGCTATCACCAGGGTAAAAATTTTCTTCTTTTTTATGAAATAGTATTCCACTATGTGAATGTCCCATAGTTGTTTTATCTACTGATGGACACTTGGGCTACGTCCATATCTTGGTGATTACAAATAAGGCTGCAATAAACCTAGAGGTGCTTGTGTTCTTAAATTAATGTTTTGGGTTCCTTTGGATAAATTCCTGGAAGTGGAATCACTGCATCAAAAGGCAGATCCATTTTAAACTTTTTTGAGTTATCTCCATACTGCTTTCCATAGCGTCTGCACTGATCTACATTCCCACCAACAGTGCACAGGGCTCCCCTTTCCCCACATCCTCGCCAGCACTTGTTATTTATTGATTTATTGATGATAGCCATTCTGACAGGTGTGAGGTGATATCTCATTGTGATTTTAATTTGCATTTCTCTGATGATTAGTGACGTGGAGCATATGAATAGATTCATATGTCTGTTGGCCATCTCTATCTCTTCTTTGGAGAAGTGTCGATTCAGGTCCTTTGCCCATTTTTAATTGGGGTTGTGTGTGTGTCGAGTTGTATTAAGCTGTTTATAAATTTTGGATATTAACCTCTTATCAGATGTTTCAACAAATATATTCTTCCATTCAGTGGATTTTCTTTTTATTTTACTACCCAAAGCAATCTATAGATTCAGTGTAATTCCTATCAAGATACCAATGATTTATTTCATAGAACTAGACCCAATATTTCAAAAATTTATATGGAACCACAAAAAGCCCTGAATATCAACAGCGATCTTGAGAAAGGCAAAGTTGGAAGAATCACACTACCTAATATCAAACTATAAGGCCATAGTAATCTAAATAGCATGGTACTGGCATAAAAACAGATGCATAGGTCAATGAACTACCATAGAGCCTAGAAATAAATCCACACTTTTATAGTCAATTAATAGTTGACAGAGGAAACAAGCACATACTATGGACTAAAGATAGTTCATTCAGTAAGTGGTGTTGGGAAAATTGGACAGATAAATGCAGAAAAATGAAACTCGACCACTTTCTTATGCCACACACAAGAATAAGTTCAAAATGGATTAAAGACTTAAATGTTAACCCCAAAACCATAAAAATTGTAGAAGAAATCATGGGCAGCAATATCTTGGGCATTGCTCATAGCAATATATTTTTTTTCTGATACATCTTCTCAGGCAAGGGAGACAAAAGGAAAAATGAACAACTGGGGCTTCATCGAATGAAAAAGTTTTTGCACAGCAAAGAAAACCATTATCAAAATAGATTCTTATCCGCACCCAGGCACCTTAGCTGCTTCTAGTGCTCATCACGCCATGTCTCACACTGGCTGGTTCTGCCGTCATCTGCTGTGTTTCTTAGGTTAGGGAACTGGACCTTGAAATGCTGGTGGACTCTGTGGGGTCACCCCGAGCGGAGGAACCTGCGCAGCCTGTCCCTACCTTCCAGCACCAGGTCTGCTGCTGGTTTCTGGGCTGGGCTGTCCTGCCTCTCAGTGCCCTCTGTCTCCCAGCTGCAGCTCCTGGGACCCCATTATGTGTGTGTGTGGGATCTCAGTTTGTCACTCTGCCACTGAAATGCTATATTCAACCTGTCTGGGCATCCCAAATGACAGCGGGCTTTCGGTGTAGGTGGCGGTTTATTGGTTTTCCAGGGCTACCATTCCACAGGTTGAGAGGCTGAAACAACAGAAGTTGATTTCTTCACAGTTCTGGAGGCTGGAGGGATCAAGGTGCTGCCTGGGTTGGTCTCTTCTGTGACCTCTCTCCTTGGCTTGTAGATGGTTGTCTCTCTGTGTCCTCACATGGATTTTCCTCTGGACCTGTCTAATCCTAACTTTCTCTTTTGATAAGGACACCAGTCATATTGGGTTCAGCCCCACCCTAAGGGCGTTATTTAACCTTAATTACCTCTTTGTAAAAAGCCAAAATTCAGGCCACATTCAGTACTGTTCTGAGGGACCGGGGGCTAGGGCTTCAGTACATGAGCCATAGGGGACTCATTTCAGCCCCTAAGGGGTGGACAGCAGCAAGGACACATCGTGGTGAGGGAGGCAGTGACGCTGGGAGGGGGTGGGAGGGGGCCTGGAGATCCTCCTGGGCTCCTGTCTGGTTTCAGAGTGACCCTCAGGCAAACATGGAGCGGGTGGAGGAGGGGAGAGTAATGGTGGCGGCAAAGAGGGCGCTGGGGGCTTTGGGGAGGTGGGAGAGCAGTGTCCATGATCAATAATTTATTCCTGGATAACACGCAGGAGGGTGTTGTCATGGCAACAGGCCAGCTCCTAGCGGCTGGCCTGACAGTTGCCTCTCAGAGCTGCTGCTCCTCACCCCACTCCTTTCTCCCTCCCACCCCTGCTCCCCTCATTTTTCTTGTGTGCCTTGGGAGCAGTTTTGTGGAGTGGAACCTGCCCGCCTGCTCTCAGCATGGGGAGCTCACAATGGCGACTGGCGCAGCCCCTTTCCCACGGCTGTGTGACCCCGGGAGGAAGACCAGGGCTGTAGCCTGACTCCTGTCTTTGGAGAGACCCTTGGAGCCCTCTTGCTGGCTTTCCAACCACCAGACCTCATGCCTCAGTGCGGGGGGCTCAGAGTGCTGCGTTTTCCCTCCACATCTTGTACCATGTTGGATGATACCTTCTTCTAACCACGTTCACTCATTTTGCCTTTGTCCTCAGAGAGATCTGCTCAAGCTGGGGAGCTGGGCAGGACCTTCTCCTGCCTCAGCCCCCAGGGGAGTCATCCTGGCACTGCCCATCACTGGCTACAGTGGTTGGCCCTTCATTTCTTCCTCCTGGCCTCAGTGGCCAGGATGATGCCAGGAGCCTGCCGTTAACCAGAAAGTTTGTACTGCCCTGCGTGCCATAAGCGCCATGGCACCTCAGAGAGGGACCCAGGGAAAAATTCATGTGATGGTGCGCAGTAAATTAAAGGGAGGTCTGAAGAAGGCTTCAGAGAATAATGGGGTCAGAAGCGCCCCTTATGCCATGCCGGTCCCCACGTGGGTCCCTTTCCCAGGGTGTCCGGGAGGCTGGGTCTTAAGCCCAGCATCTGCACTGAGCCTCAGTAATTAAGACCATTGCGTTTTTCAAGTTATTTTTCATACACATTACAATTCACTGCTCCCCTGATTCACTCACTGGCTGTCACAACTAATAAGGGTTCTGGGTCTGTAATAACCATTTAAGACTTAATGTTATTAGTCTGGTAATTGCTGTTAAGGGTCTTGTCTGCTCTCTGAATTTGTAAACCCTCATGCACAAAGATTAAGAAAACAGACCCCTAAACTGGAAGCTGCCCAGGGGGCGAGGGAGTTGGAGACCAGACTCAGCTGTCAGGCTGGCATGTGAGTTTCCTAACAGCCTGGGGCTGGAGGTGCAGATATGCCCTCGGAGCATGTGTGAGCCCCTGTGGCCATGGGAGGGAAGGGAGGGGTGTCCTGCTGAGGAGGGAGGCCTGGATTCCCTGGTGACAAGCAGCTGCTCAGGGCAGAGCTGTATCGCCAGGAAAAGGACAGCCCCTGCCCGCCCCCTTCTCAGCCCACAGGCTCCAACCCTGATGGCCTGGAGAGTGGGCAGCGATGTTCTCATCAGAGGCCCTGATGCTGCAGGCAGGGACTAGAGCTGACAAGGAAACTCACAGTATTTGAAATGTCCTCCTCTGGGTTTATCTTAAGAAGTGTCCCTGCCTCTCCCCACAGGGGATCTTTTTTCACACAGGGCTCTATTGAGTCCTCATTGAAATTTGTTATGAGTTTGATACTTTTGCTGTGGTGAAGGTTCAGGGCACATGGCTGATTGTCACTGGTTTGTGGGCCAGCGTCCCCACCCCACACTCTCCCTCTTCTGCCTGTGAAGGTCTCAGCACTGCCAGCTGTAAGCAATTCTGCCCGCTTCTTTTTTCTTTTTTGTGGCAAAATACACAAGTGGAAAATGTACCATTTTGACTATGTTAAAATGTACAATTCAGTGGCATTTAATACACTCACAGCACTGTGTGCCATCATCACTAGCTAGTTCCAGAGTGCTTTCATCACCCCCAAAGGAAACCCCTTACCAAGTAAGTGTCCACTCCCTCTCCTCCCTGTCCCCAGGCCCCTAGCAACCACTACCCTGTTCTTGTCCCTACCAGCTTGCCTGTGCTGTGTATTTCAGGCAGATGGAATCATACAATATGTGGCCTTTTGTCTCTGGCCTCTTCCAGTTACCATAATGTTGTCAAGGTTTGGCTACATTGCAGCATGTGTCAATACTTCATTCCATCTTATGTCTGTATAATATTCCAGTCTGTGTATACAGCATTTTGTGTATCCGTTCATCTATTGGTGGATATTTGAGTTGTTCTTGTGAATAGTGCTCTTACGAACATTTGTATACAAGATTTTATTTAAGCACCTATTTTCAACTCTTTTAGGTTTATACCCAGGGTTGGAATTTTTGGATCATATGGTAATTTAAGGCTTAATTTATGGAGGAACTATCAGATTGTGCCCACTTCTTTACACATGCCAAAGTAAGAGGACAGGAGGGAGAGAAGGGAGTAAGAGAGAAAATCAATGCGAGAGAGAAACATCAATTAGTTGCCTTCCTATACCCGCCCCAGCCAGGGATTGAACATGTAACCTAGGTATGTGCTCTGTCTGGGGATCAAACCCAAAACCTTTTGGTGTACAGGATGATGCTCCAATCAACTGAGCCACCTGGCCAGGGTGGTTTTTAATTGGTTTTCATGATATTACTAGATCTTGGCCACACAGGTGCTCCAAAGCTGCACTTTTTGGGGACTGTCATGGAGCCAATGCTCACACCCTTGTTCACCCACCCTAAAAATAGTCTTCAGAGGTCTCTCCTTGATGGTCATTCTTTGATTTTGACTCTAGGCAGTATTCACAACTCTATCACCCCCCTTTTGCCTGTTCCTGGTTCTACCTTTCAATGTAAGAAAAGAAGGAAAAACCAAGTCTACCTGCATAGGATAAAAGTGTGCCATCATGGGGCCCATCAAAAGAATCTGCTACAGACTTGGAAGCTTCAGAGACGTCCTCTGTGGAATATGCATGTAGCCTCTTGAAGGGACTGCTTTGAAGAGATGGCCCTCATTCCAATGTATGCATTCTGGTGTGTTCATTTGAAAGATCAGTCAGAAGGTTTTATGTGCATACAATAGAAAGACAGTGTGAGTGGTTATTGAATTACGTACAACTTCAGGAAATCAAAGAAAGATATGCATTTTAGAAGTTTTAGGGAAATGGAGTCCAGATGCAGCCTGGGAATGGGTTGGGATGGTTAAGGAAAAATAGCGTTGCCCAACTACTGGGGAGGACAGAGTCTGGGGGGACCCCGGGGCTGAGTGCAGGCATCCCCACTTTTTAAGGGTTAGTGGGGCAGTTCCATTATCCCAGCCATCAGGCTGGCTGGGAAGGGGACCATGTACAGACTTTGCATTTTGATTTCTCCATCTTGGGGAGCAGTGTGAGGAGAAGGGAGGCTGGTGAGCAATACAAGTGAACTGGTACCTTGGTGAGTTGAGTTTAAAATTTTTTAAAGTATCACATCTCTTACTATAGCCTGGACAACCCAGGGCTCTCCTTTAAAAGTTAAACACTTAGGCAGCTTTGGAAGCCCTTCAAAGGAAGTTTGGGCAAAGCCACTCAGGCCAGTGTACTGCATGTCTTTGACCTGCTGGATGGTGGTGTTTTTCCCCCTGGTTCAGAAAGCCAGAGTTAGCAGTGAAGGATTAGAGGAGTGTAGTCTGGTTCTGATGAGATTTCAGAGCCATGTTGAAGGCTGGTGATGCTGTCCCCATTTTCTAACGAGGCTCAAGAGATGTGGCTGACAAGGCCAGCGGGATGTCAGAGCCAAGAGTAGACTCCTTCAAAGCTCCATCCCTACAGTAACCCACTCTTGGGTTTGAGGTCTTCCTCTGGGGACATACTGCTTCCGCACAGGTTTTCCTGGCTTGTTCTCCTCTGTCCCAGCAATAATGTATTGGGCTCAGATGTTGGGTTTAACAGCAAAGCAAGAAGGTTGCTGCAGTGATTTAAAAAGAGTATCATAAAGTATGCCATTTTAACAATTTTAAGTGTACAGTTCAGTGGCATTTAGTACATTCACAGTGTTGTGTGACCATCACTACACTATTTCCAAGCCTTTTAATTTTAAACATTTTATTTATTTACTTTTAGAGTGGGGGAAGGGAGGGATAAAGAGAGGGGAGAAATAGCAATAGGGGAGGGAAGATTGGTTGTTTCTCGAATGCCCCCAACTTGGGAACCTGGCCTGCGACCCAGACATGTGCCCTGACTGGGAATCGAACCAGTGACCTTTTAATTCGCAGGCCTGCACTCAATCCACTGAGCCACACCAGCCAGCACTATTTCCTCCAAATCTTTTTCATCACTCTGAAACCATTAAGTAATAACTGCTCATTCCCTATTTCCCCTAACCCCTGGAAAACTCTCTTCTACTTTCTGTGAACTCTATTCTAGATCATTTATACTAAGTGGAGCCATACAATATTTATCTCTTTGTTTCTGGGTTATTTCATTTAGTATAATGTTTTCAAGGTTCATTGATGTAGCATATATCAGAACTTCATTCCTCTTTCACAGATGAATAATATTCCACTGTATGGATAGGACCACATTTGTTTATCCATTCATCGGAAGGTGGGCACCTGTGTTGTTTCTATCTTTTGGCTATCATGAGAAATGCTTTGATGAACCCTGGTATATAAGTATCCATATCCCTGTATTTAATTAGTTTGGCCAGGAATTTCTGGATCATATGGTAATTTTCTGTTGGACTTTCAAGGAACTGCAAGTTGTTTTCCATAGTGGTTTTACCATTTTATGCCCCCAGCAGCAATGTAGGAGGTGTCCAGTATCTCAACACCCTTTCCTGAGCTTGTTATTTTCCCTTTTACTGACTGTAACTAGCCTCGTAAGTATAAAGTGACATCTCATGATGGTTTGATTTGCATTTTCCTAATGACTAGTGATGTTGAGCACCGTTTTATTTGCTGTTTTATTTATTTATCATCTGTAGGTCTTCTTTGGAGAAATGTCTGCTTTGCCCATTTTTAAATTGGGTTGCACATTTGTCTTGGCTGTTGAGTTTTAGGGGTTCTTTTTATATTCTGTGGATGAAACCCTTACTGGATGGGTGATTTGCAAATGTTTTTCCCATTCTGCAGGTTGTCTTTTTATTTTCTTGATAATGCCCTTTGATGCTCAGAAGCTTTAACTTCTCTTTTTTTTAATTTTTAAAAATATTTTATTTATTATTTTTAGGGAGAGGGGAGGGGAAGAGAGGCAGAGAGGGAGAGATATACATCAATGTATGGTTGCCTTTCACCTGCATCCAGCTACAGATCTGGCTGGAGACCTGGCTTGCTACCTGGTTAGTGCCCTGACTGGGAATCGAACCAGTGATCTTGGATTCTCAGGCCAATGCCAATCCACTGAGCCAGGGGTCCCAGCATCACTTTTCAAAGAAATAGTTTTTCCCAAGACTTTGTACTCTTATCAAAAATCATTTGGCCTTAGATGTGTGAGTTAATTTCTGGACTCTCAGTTCTGTTCCATTGTTCTGACCATTCTGATGTCAATGCCACAGCCATTTGACTACTGTGGTTTATATTAGCTTTGAAATCGGGAAATACAGGTCTCTGACTTGATCTTTTTCAAGGTTGGTTTTGGCTACTCAGAGCCTTGCAGACGAGGCCACGCTGCCCCGGGGCTCACTCTGAGGGGCTTGCTTCTTGACCACTGCTCCCAGCCTGTGTGACCCTGGGGTCTCAGGGCTAGGCAGGCCCCACTCAGTGCTGGGATTCCTACAGCCCCTCTGACAGGGCTCACCGAGCCTCTGTTCAAACATGTCAGACAGAATCCTTCCCAACAGCAAGTTTCCAGTTATACTAGAATTTGATTTCCATTTTGGAAAGTGAGGATTATACACCCAGAGACCAGTCTGGACCCTTAGCCAGCAGTTAACAGGTGCCAAGTGCAGTTGGAGGACCTCAGGCTTGTCCCACCCCACCCTGACCCCTCGATTCCCATGAGTTGTCCCTGGCCCCACACTGGAAGAGCCCACAGTCCCCAGAGTCATTTTGTTGCTGATCTGTCCTGGTGTGGAAGGGTGGGTGGGCAGGGCATGGCATGCCAGCCCTCACAGGAGGGGCTGTGGCTGGCAGGGGACTGATCCTACCAGGCTGTGTGGGGAGCACCACTTGGCAGCCTGCTGGGACAGCACGGAGCTTCCCCAGGCACGCCAGCTGCTGCCGCAGACATTCGTGCTGCTGTGGGCTGCCCTCTGCAAATGTGACCTGCTTTCAGGCCCTCCCAGCCCTGGCAGTTCTCTGCCCACTGCGTTCCTCCCCTCTGGCTGCCTACCTGGCCCTTACTCCCTGATACCCCTGGGGTAATTTCTATGATCGAGAAAGGGGCTGTTATCTGCAGGTGTCCCTGCAGGGTTGGCCAGCATGGCTGCCTGGGGAGAGGGGAAGAGGGGAAGAGCCAAGGGAACCATGGAAACAAGGGATGGTGGGGGCAGGGGGTGGGAAGGCAGCTACCCCTGGGCACCCCCAATATGGATACTTGCCCGATTTTCTCCAAATCTTACTTCCTTAGAGTCCTCTTAAATGTGGGGGTAAAACTGGCCTCTCCATGAACCCCTCGGTACCTTGTCAACGTGGAAAAGGGGCTGCCCATGTCCTCCACCTGTGATGCACCCCTCCAGTTGGGCTGAACCTTCGGGCCAGGCCTCCCTCTCTGGTTGTGCCTTTCTCATCTCTCCCTCCCGCACTCGGACGTTACTGGCTTCGTTGTGGGCAAGAGAAACGGCTGAGCGGCAGCCCCCGGGACAAGGCTGTGCGAGGGCAAGGTGAGGGGCTGTTGCGGGCAAGGGACAGGCGCTCTGGGCTGTTGACTTGAAGCTCGATATGTGGCCGCTGTGTGATGTGATGCTCCGGTCCTCCAGGGGAGGCTAGATCCCGGGCCAGGGCCGCCCTGGGCTCACTGCTGGGGATTATGCTCCACTTTGGGCACCGTGCATTGCAAACACTTCTTATGAGCAAAAAGTCAGTTATGTTCTTTGTAGAAACTTTAGAATATATAAGTAAGCACAAGGGAAGGAATGCAGATTATCGATCATTTCACTCTTATTTTTATCCTACTTTTGTAACCTTTTTTCAATGACCAATTTTTCGTATTACTAATATATTCTTATATATTATTTTACCACTTTAATATCTATATGATATTTCATTGCTGATGAGAGTAGTAATAATTGAAGTTTTTTCTGAGCATTTACCATATGTATCAGTGACATTCATCGATTGGTTCTTTGTACCGTGAGATTGATGCTCTTATTATTATCCCAGTTACACAGATAAGGAGAGTGAGGCACAGAGAGGCTGAGTAACTTGCCCAGGGTAACACAGCAATAAATTGCAGAGCCAAATTTTGAACACAGTTCATCTGGCTCTAGAACCCTTATTTCCATGCTGGTTTGCTCGTCAAACCATGGACATACCATAGTTTATTTAGAGTGATGGCTGTTTAAGTTGTTTCTAATTTTTTACCGTTATAAACAATATTCTCATGAACATTTGTGTAACTCCAATATTCTAATTACCCTCAGTTATTTACTTACTATCTACTCCCAGAAATGGAATTTATGGAGCAAACAGCATAAACATGTTTCAGACTTTTCAGTATATTCCCCACTTTCCTACAGAAGGATGCTATCCAAATGCATCTCACTGGCAGGATAGGGGGACTGGACCAGGCCCTTGATGAGGAAGCCTGACCCACGGAAGCCTGACAGTCGCAGGGAAAGCAGGCTGGTACTGTGAACACTAGTAATTTCATAACGTGCAGCTACTCAACTGGAGTTATTTCTCCTGGCAGAGACTTGGAGAGTTGGAGGGGGGTGAGGGCCACACTCATAGCTGTCATCAAACATGTGAAGGCTTTCTCGTGGAAGAGTCCCAAGGCCCTGGAGCAGAGACGGACTCGTGGGCTGAATTTGAAGTTGTGGAGAGCCGCTGTCCTGTCTGGGGCCAGCACACAGCCTTGGATGGGCAGGGTGGGTACTGGGTAAATGTTACGTGGCCTGCTGCCGTCCCTGGTTTGGGTTTGTGAGGGTGCACATATGGGGGAGGGCTGGTGTCACCCATGCCACACGGCTCCCCTACAGAGCATTACAGCTCCGAGTCTGAACGGGGGAGTCTGCTTCCTATCCTGCCCCCACCTCGGGGAGCCTGGCCCGGCCTGGTACCTCTCTCCGTCTATCCCCTCGGAGCCTGAGCAGCACAGCCCGGCTTGTGTCATAGGCCATACAACTCCTCCATTATGCATGAGGGGGACCCAGCGGTGAGCAAGTGAGCAAGCCTGGGGGGGTTGGTTATTAATAAACAAGTGTATTGTGTGGCGTTCCATTCACAGCACTCTCAGAGGACGCGGTGGGCTGGAGATAATAAAGCCCTGTTTATGCCACGGAGAACTGGGGAGGTGGCAGGTGGGCGTGTCAAGGAGCTGGGGAACCAGGGACTATTTTGATTCCACTTCTGACGGGGCTGCTGTGTTGGCCCTGAGGCCAGCACCTAAGGGGAAGATTGAGCAGGGTTAGATTCAGGCCTGCGTCTGCCTCCCGGAGGGCCTGGGGCCTAAGAAACGCCTAGACTTGCTCCCATGGAGGGAGACTGAGAAGACGCTGGATGAACTGGGTCACGACTCCACCAGGAGGGAGGTAGGATGGTTCACCGGATCCTATTTCTTGGCCTTCGGTCCCCACCCGTTCCCCTTTCCGGGTGAGCCCTTTGGCTTTGGCTTTCAAAGGCTGCTAAGTGGCAGGTGTTAGATTGTGCACCACTTGCTGATGATGCTGGAATTGCATTTGCGTGCAAGGTCTGCACGGAGTTTCCTGGCCAGGGAGTGGGCCGGTTTGGTGTTTGGATCTGGAATGTGAGAAGAGCAGGCGGGAAGGGGGAGAAGCGATGGTAGTGAAGGAGCTGAAATTTAAGAGAAGAGAAGCAAGGGACAAGGCTCCCAAGCCTGAGTGTGGGTGGGCAGGGGAGCTTCGGTCTGGGGACTGAACATATCCGGGAAAGCGAGATGCTGAAGGGCATTTGGGCAGAGGGGAAATCCAGGGCTGTGGATCTAACTGCAAAGGGTGCGCCAACTCTGACTTGTTCTCTTAGCACTGAGCTCCTCCCTTTCTCTCCCTCGGCCCTTTGCTTGGTCTCCAACATCCCTCACCAGCCCTGTCTCTCCAGCCTAGCCCATCCCTCTGTCTGTGTATCTCTGGATCTAGGAATTGAGAGCTACTGGTTGGAAAGAAACAGGAATAGGTCGTTTTGCTCTCAGATGGCTTTTAGGGATGGAGAGCAGGTCCTGGGTCAGAGGAGTCTGGGTTGCCTGTCACTTAGTGCTGAACCAAAACAAGAAGAAGGCTGGGGCTCAGGTAGTCCTGGGTCACAGGGCTTTGTCAGGACCAATGCCGACCCCTTCCCTTTTTTGTAAAGATTTTATTTATTATTTCTAGAAAGAGAGGAAGGGAGAAAGGCAGAGAGGGAGCGAAACAGAGAAACTTCAATGTATGGCTGCCTTTCACCTGCCTCCAGCCATGGACCTGGCTGGAGACCTGGCTTGCAACCTGGTTATGTGCCCTGGCTGGGAATCGAACCAGCGACCTTTGGGTTTGGAGGCCGGCCTCCCACTGGCCGCTCCCTTTGACCTTTGTAAGTGGCTCTGACTCAGAGCAACCATGAATTAGGAAACCCTTTCATCTCGAGACAGCTCTGTCTGAGATGTGTGCTGATTTGGCTGTGAGCTGGGACAGTCTGTCCTGCCCTCCTGTGTGCAGGGCTTCCTGTGGCAGAGGTTTGGACCCAGTGACTTTAAATTTTTGTTTGGGTTGAAGGTTCAGTTACCCTGCCTAACCCAGGAAGGCTTGAGGCTGCATTAGAGCCACATGAATGGACTGGTTCTTGGTTATTGGAGGAACATTGCATCCCTGGCTCGAACCAGAAGAGGACGGCCTCTCCAAAGGCAGCCAGGACACCCCTACCCCCACCGGGACAGAGTGTCAGGGCCTCCCGCACCCCGGTGCCCAGAGCCAACAGTGCAGCTTCCGTGGACACAAGCATCCTGGCATCGCCCGGCCCGGCCTGGCCTCAGCTGTGGGGCGAGGAGGGGGCTGTGCAGACAGGGCAGCTCCTGGTTGGGCCCTCCGCTCCTGCAGATGCTGCAGCCACTCGCTTCCCTCCCCCGTGCTACAGCCTGAACAAGCAGTGACTATTCTTGGAAGCATCTGCAAGCTCCTGAGAGCACTGTGTCTTCAGTGTATGTGCCAGGCTGGACGCCCTTCCACTTGGAGAGGGTATGAGAGCTGGTGACACAGCTGGAGGTGGGAGTGGGGGTGTCTGGGGTCAACCCAGCCATCTCAGCTCAGCAGACCTGGCCTGGAGGAGCGACCCAGCACCCTCCACCAAGCTTTCCGGGGACCCTGCTGGTTGTTGCATGGCTGTCAGTTGCGGTGGGAAGTCCCTGGGAGGTCCAGGAACAGCAACGGTGCCTTCCTCATAGGGGCAGGCCGGCTGAGTCAAGCTGTTGGGCACTCCCTTCTCTGGGGCTGTGTATTCATGGTGTACCAGGAGGAAGGTGGCCTTCCCCGGTGACAGGAACACTATCAACAATGGTTGCAGTGACGACTATTCATTCAGAGCCTGCTCAGGGATAGGCCTGTTCCTAGTACTTGACATGGGTCCCCTCCTCTAACCCTTGAGAAAGCTTTGCTCCCCTCCTTCTAGAATCCATCAAACGGAGAGCCAGGGAAGTTATGTGTCGCACTGTCCGTGACTGAGCCAGGTGCCCACCTGGCTTAAAGGCCCCACCTCCTGGGACTCTTGCGTTGTGTTGCCTCCCAGTAGAAGCAACAGCGTGTATTGTTCTAGTGGCCCTGAGAGGGAGTGAGGTCAGACGTGAGGGAAGACATCCAGGGAGTGAGAAAGTTCTTCCGTAGGGATCTTTGAGATGCATCTAGCTCTTCCTGCAGGCTGGACTCTTCATGGATGACGACTTGAGAGGTTTTCTCTCAGTGGAGGGAATGATGCTGGACCACGCACCAGTAACATGGGGAGTAACCCCCGCTAGCTTCTGGTTACACCAAGCGATCAAATTCGGGGTGCGGGAAAAGGCTGGGGAGGCTGGAGGATTGCCCAGGCTGGGAGAGGGAGCCAAGAGAGAAGCCGCCCTGGGAGCTTGGGAGCAGCCTACGGATTAATGAAGTTTCCTTTCCTCCCTCCTGTCAGACGCGCCTCCTTCATGCGGAAAGAAGTCTCCAGTCTTGGGGGCTGGTGTGTGTGTGTGTGTGTGTGTGTGTTCGTGGTGGTCTCTCTTCCCTTGACTTGCTGCAGTGGCGAGTGGGTGCAGCCAGCACCCTGAGGCGGTGGTGGGGTGTCAGACACGTGGGCACGGAGCCAGGTTGCCTGGGTTCCAGTCCCAGTTCCACCCCTAGCTGGGTGCTTCCCAATTTCCCCAGTTTCCTTGTTTGTCGAGTATGCTATCAATAGCACCTGCCTCTTGGACTTTATGAAGATAACTCATCTCCACCAAATCATTTAGCACAGGAGGAAGAGAGGAAGGTTCTTCCATCCAAGGCCATTTGGCCATTTCAGTCCCTCCTGCTTCCAGCTGCCACCTGCATTAGCCAGCGAGGAGGTCGCTCAAAGTCCAGGGCTTTGCTCCCGGGCTGTCTTCAGCTCCACTTTGTTCTAGTCCTGGATCTGAGAGCCTCATTTCTGACTTCATGGGTCTTCCTCACAGCTCAGCTGG
The DNA here is from genome assembly GCA_004026585.1 of Noctilio leporinus. Taxonomy (NCBI): domain Eukaryota; kingdom Metazoa; phylum Chordata; class Mammalia; order Chiroptera; family Noctilionidae; genus Noctilio; species Noctilio leporinus. The sequence goes on along the minus strand of PVIW01003408.1, from coordinate 53,918 downwards.
TGTCCAGCTATTTGGGACCCGAGAACCAAATCATGGCTTAGTCCACCTCCTCCCTGATCTTTGACAGGCCCTCACCATCCATCCTGCGTGGGCCTCCCTCTCCTACAGCCAGGATGCGCCCCATGCTGGTTGCATCTGCCTCAGATGCAGGCCCCTTCCTGCCTGTGCCCGGTCCCTGGTCTGCGCACCATCCAGCTCCTAGTCCCAGGAATTCAAGGCCACTTTGCCTGTCTCCAGCGAACATCTGTTGACATTTAGAAAGACTTAAAGGCGCACATTTTCATTTCCGTGCGAACACAGAATATTCTCTTTCTGGTGTTGGAAACCGAAAAAAAAAAAAAAACGGCCTGGTGATAAAGTCAGCCCACGTGCGTCACCGCTTTTGAAAAGTCGAGGTAACTTCCCACTTTGCTCTAGATCAGGTCAGAGTGAGAGAAGAGGGTTGGGTGGGGCCATGTGGCAGACGCTTTCTGGCTGTCCCTGGTTACTGGTCACTGCCCTGTGCTCCGGATACACAGTATGCCTTCATTCAGTCCCTTCGATAACCTGATGAGGCAGATACCACGATCCCCAGCCTGTCCGTAGAGGGGAAACAGTGGAGGTAACTGACTTGCTGAGGTCGCACAGTGGTTAAGTGGGAGAGTCAGAATTTGAGTGTGGGCCTTTGTTTCCCCAGAATCGTGCACCTCCGGGAGAAGGTGCATGGTGAGGGGGTGTTGGTGCAGACACACCTAAATATCGATTACCCTGGAGCTGGGTTTCTGGCTCGTGTCCCTTCTCCCTAGGTGCCCATCCCTCAGCTGTGAGCCTCTCTGAAGGGAAGAGGGGAGACCCCAGTCTTCACTCCTCACTGGAGCCTCCAAGTTAGACCGGGCCATCAGCTTCCCAGGAGTCCATGAGCCTGAGAATAGACTACATTTTCCTGGAAGAAAGGGAAGGAAAAACAGAATAAGGAATCTGGAAGGCCCAAACAGTACAGGACTAGGAAGTCAAGAGTAGTTCCCCTCCCTAAAAACAAGCTGTGAGGGAACATTCTGCAGAATTTTTGCAGACTGGCTGGGAGGCCCAAGGGCTGAGACCTGCACAGGCCATAGATAGAACTGCCTCGGTCTCCAGACCTGGGCCTTTCTCGGTGCTCCCCCAACCCCAGCGCCTTCAGCCCCATGTTGGGGGCACTTTGTCAGGAGGACAGAAGCGGCAGGGTAATGGGCCTCAGTACACAGCAAGAGCCACTGGTAGGGACCTGCACCCTGGTGCCCCCTCCACAAATCCCAACTAAGATAGGTTGTTAAACTAGTTCTGAGCGAGCATTTGGAGTTCTCACCTCCATCAGCCTGAGCAGAGGTCTGATGGAGTCTTTGCTCCCCTAACTCTGAAATTCTGGGGTTGGAGAGGTGGAGGCAGGAGGAGCCTGCAGGCCTTTTGGATGCAGCACAAATCATGGGCTAAACACAGTCACTGGGGATGTATCATCCTTCCTGAGCCTTTAAGGCCTGCCTCCTAAATTACTACTAAAATATGTGGCTTTCTTACCTGAGCTCTTAGGGTTTTTTTAACTTTTAAAATCGACTGTATTGGGGTATTATTTATATTCAATAAAATGCACTCCTTTTCGGGCAACAGTCAGATGAGTTTGGACAAATGTATACATCCGTGTAACGCCCCCACCCCACCCCAATCAAGATACAGGTTGTTTCATCACCCTTAAAAATTCCCTCGTTTCATTTGCGTTCAGTCCCCGCTCCTGCCCCCACCCCGGTCCCCAGCCCCAGGCTGCTGCTGTCCCTGTGTTGCCTGTCCTAGATTTCTGTGTGTGCGGAACCATCTCCTGCAGCACTTCCAGCATCCAAGAAGCCTCGGGGGATGGCAGGAGTTATTTGAGACTCACACCTCTGGTCTCTGCACCCTCTTCACCCTTCCCTGAGCCCTTCCACCTACTGTCTCCCTGGTTTGTGGACCTGGTGTACCCAGGCCCATGGCAGGAAGAAGTCCCTTCCCCCTGCCTCAGCAGTTGGTGCAGGGAAATAGAGGGGAGACTCGCAGGTGTTTTGGCCTATGGCTGAGGAGCTCAAGGTGCGGGGGTGCCGCTCAACCAGGAAATGGATGTGGGATTCTGCAAGGGAAGCCCTGGATAATACTGGGGTGGGGGTGCGGCTGGGATGTCTTTTCCCGCTGCAGGTTCTGTCCCCACTGTCCACTGTCCCTGCCAGTCTTGGCACCCAGGTGGGTGTCAAAGCTGCTTCCCTAGGGACCATTCATTCACCCTGGAGTTCTGGGTCCTTCTGAGGGAACTGAGGGGCAGGGAGGTGAAAACAGGCTTCAGAGGGCAGCTCCAGCTGGTGCTGGAGAGAAGGGCCTGGCAGAGACGTGTGGGTTCTGCCTAGCGAGGAGGTGCTGGAGGACAACGAGCTGGGAACTTGGCTTGCTACTGTCCTGTCCTGTCCTGCCACCTGCTTGCCCCCAGGCCTGTGGTTTCTCCTCTCCTCAGGCAAGTGGAAGGGCAGCAGACAAGCCGATTCTTTACGGTGTTAGTGAACCTAAGAGGCATCCTTTTTGAGGACACGGTGCTAAAGGTTTGCAGCGCTTTGCCTTTCTGGGACCCAGCTGAACCATCCTTACAAGTGGGTATATTTTAAGGGTGCTTTCAGCCCTTGGGAAAAAAGGATCAAACTAAAGTCATGATGTTGTCATGATGGTATTTTGTTCTATTATTATTATTTCATGGTGGTAAAATAGACACAATGTAAGATTTGCCATTAAACCATTCGTAAGTGTGCAGCAGTTCCCTGGTGTTAAGGACATTCACAGTGTTGTACAACTCTCCATCTCCGGAACTTTTCATCCTTCTCAACTGAAATTCTACACTCCTTAAAACAAGAACTTCTCCCTTATTCTACTTTCTGTTCTGTCTCCGTGAGTTTGACTACTCTGGGAGGCTCACGTAAGTAGAATCACACAGTATTTGTGCGCCTGGTTTATTTCACTTAACGTAATGCTTCCAGGTTCACCCATGATAGAGCAAATATCAGAATTTCGTTCCTTGTTAAAGCTGAATAATATTTTGTTCACAGGTAGACCACATTTTGTTTATCCATTCAGCTGGCAAAGGACATCTGGGTTGTTTCTCTCTTTTGGCTATTTTGAACAATGCTGCTATTATGAACATTTGTGTACAAATCTCTCTTTGAGTCATTCTGGAATCTAAATGCTCAGCAGCCCTTTGAGCAATGTCACCTGTTTCAACCTGCTGCTGCCCAAAGTCGGAGTGGCAGGGATTTCTGCTTCTCTGCCGTCCTGTAATGTAGTGCCTGCGGCAAATGCTGTGCATCGAACACTGCAGCCTTCCGTGGGTGCTGGGACTCCGAAGTTCCCCAGGCAATGGAATTTTGAGTTCTTTTCTCTACAAGGTTTTTAATTTTTTTCCCCAGTGTATTTTATTACTCTTGGCCACCAGCTGACTTCTAGAATTTGAGTTTATTACACTTCTTAATACAAGAATACAACAGAACATCCTTGTCTTATAAGGGAAAGAACCTAAATTTTATCAAGCACGTACTGTGTGCTATGAGGTACTCTTCAAGGGTTGTCGTCTTCATAAGGCCGCCTTGTGCGGCAGGAACCAGGGTGAGGATGCTGAGGAGAGGCTCAGAAGTTAACCTACTCACTTACGCTCACAGAGGCTGCTGCTGTTTTCTACTGTATGTACCACCCAAGTACCTCCCTGCTCCTTCGGAGGCAAATAAGGCAGAGATATTTCCTGGACATTTTCTTTTAGATGGAAGTCTAGCCCTCATTGGGGTGGCTCAGTGGATTGAGTGCCAGCCTGTGAACCAAAGGGTCACTGGTTCGATTCCCAGTCAGGGCACATGACCGGGTTGTAGGCCAGGCCTCCAGTTGGGGGTCTGTGAGAAGCAACTGCACATTGATGTTTTCTCCCTTTCCTTCTCCCTCTCTTCCCCTCTCTCTAAAAATAAATACAATCTTTACATGGAAGTCTAGGCTTGGACTTCTGCCTATGATTTGAAAAGAATACCCTTTGGGTTTTCTTGCTGTAGTTTGGGTGAAATAGGGAATTATTCATTCATTAACATTTTGTTTTATTTTTCAAAATATACAAATGCTGAGAGAATAGTGGCATGAATCCCTATGTCCCTATCACTCAGCTTCAACATTCATTACCACTTGGCCAGTCTCATTTGATCAGTCCATCCGGTACCTCTGTTTGGTCTGCAGGGTCCTCCCAAGTGGGGTGGCAGTAGTTAGTGTTTCCTGGAAGAGGGAAAGGGAAACAACAAATCTGGACATCCTGGAGCTCAGTCTCTTCCCAGCTGGGAGAATGTTAATTGCCATCGGTTGGAACCCTTCTGATGGTTTATTATTCTGCTGGCTACTGAGCACCATCCAGGAGGAGGGGCTGAATCTTTGGAGAGGCCTGGCAAGGTCTGGTGGGATGGTATGCAGAGAGATGTCCCTGTCTTAGAGCATTTGACTGGTTGATTTTATTGGATTTCTTCTGAATGGGAAGAGAGAAGGTTATGTGAGGATAACTTTCCTTTTGGGGGAAAAGCCAAGACTTTCTGGGAACAGAGCAGGGACCAGTGGGGAAGGAGGTTGTGGCCTCTTCAATGCGCTCTCATAGACATTTTCATTTTTATTTTTTAAAATACCAACAGTATGCTGGATACTGAGCTAAATGTAGGGATTCAACTAAGACACATTGCTATCTGCTCTCAGATTTGTGGTCCACCTAAGGAATCACTAAGAGCCACCAACACCTGAGTGTGTCAGACCCTGTCAGTCCATATGGTCTCTAGACCCCCAGAACGAAAAGATAGGTGCAGCTATTTCCATTTTATAGGCAGGAAGCCGGGGCTCACTGCATCCCACCTGTCGGTGCAAAATGAGGAGTGTGGGAAGGGAAGGCCAGAGGGAGGGAGAGTGTGGAGGGGATAGTGGATTCCCTCCCAAGCTGCAGGTATCTGCTCCTGTAAGTTCCACAGGATACGCTTTCTCATAGGATGGATGGCAGCCAATGGTGCATTTTCCCTCTCACCTTTACGGAGGACCATGGGATTGATTTTTCTTTTGAAGACAGGGCTGCTCTTCGGCAAGAGAGGAAGAGTGGAGACTGGTACTTGAGAGAGTTGTTTCCTCCGGCTGCAGAAAGGGATGCAGAGAGGAGAATTGAGTTGGGTTTTCTTTCTCTCTTTCTTTCTTTCTCTCTCTCTTTCTTTTCCTTCCTTCCTTCCTTCCTTCCTTCCTTCCTTCCTTCCTTCCTTCCTTCCTTTCTTTCTTTTTTCCATCCTTCCTTCTCTCTCTCCTTTCTTTTTAAAAAAATATGTTTATTGATTTGAGAGAGAGAGAGAGCAAGAGAGAGAAACATCCATGTGAAAGAGAAACCAATTGGTTGCCTATCATAGGCACCCCTGACTGGGGCTTGAACCGCAGTGTAGGCATGTGCCCTGATCAGAAATGAACTCGCAACCTTTTGGTGTACAGGACAATGCTCCAAATAACTGAGCCACACCAGCCAGGCTCTTCTTTTCCTTTTCTTTTCTTTTCTTTCTTTCTTCCTTCCTTCCTTCCTTCCTTCCTTCCTCCCTCCCTCCCTCTCTTCCTTCCTTCCTTCCTTCCTTCCTTCCTTCCTTCCTTCCTTCCTTCCTTCCTTCCTTTCTTTCTTTCTTTCTTTCTTTCTTTCTTTCTTTCTTTCTTTCTTTCTTTCTTTCTTTCTTTCTTTCTTTTCAATAAGATCTGGCATCTTTCAAGAGTGAGGAGTTGTAGGAAGAGGTTAGCTTTAAGTATAAGGAAGGGGCATTTTATGATCTGGTTTGACTTTGTCCAACAATCAGATGGTTGGGGGGTCTCAGGGCAGGTGGGCCCTGGTTGCAGGAGCAGCTGGGGTGCCATCCCACTCCTGGGGTGAATGAAGCCGGCTCACTGTGCCTGGTTTCTGAACAAGGCCTGCTTTGTGAATTTGTGTATTTTTCTAGGGTTGGAAAATAGACTCAGTTAGCATCTCTGTAGCAAGGGCAGTAAATGATTTATTTTAAAAGAAAACCTATGAACCTCTTTTCCACTCACCCCAGGCAGCCCTTACTCCTGCCCATGTTTAAACCGCAATGTGGGGTTAAGGTGATTAGCAAGCTCTGCTGGCCCCACCAAAAAGGGATGTGAAACCTTGAATTGAGGGTCCCAGGCTGGGATCTCCTTTAAGGAACTGGGAAAAGCAGTGCTTATTGTTGGCATTTTAATTTTTAATTCGTTAAAAAAAAAAAAAAAAGACTTGGACCCTGGCTGGGTTGTGTAGTTGGTTGGAGCACTGTCGCATTCACCAAAAGGTTGTGGGTTTGATTCCCTGTCAGGGCACATGCCTAGGTTGTGAGTTCAATCCCCGGTCAGGGTGCGTGTGGGAGGCAACTGATCGGTGTTTCTCTCTCCTGCTTTCCTCTTCCCTCCTTCCTTCTCTTCCTCTCTCTCTAAAATCAGTAATAAAAATTATTCTCAGGTGAGGATGAGAAAGCACATTTTTAAAAAGTAAAGGCTTGTGTTTTCTTCGTGAGGTGGGGTGAGGTGCCATCTGAGACATGGGAGACTGGAACATCTCAAGTTCTTCCCCGCCGTGTGATTTTGTTTTATTTTCTGGTTGTCCCCACCCTGACTTCCCAGGTTTTAATTGAAAAGCAAAATTCAGTGCAGGATCAGCTTCAAGTAGCACCCAAGAGAAAACGCCATCTTCACATCATTGCGTTGTCATTGCTGACCGAGGGGAAGCAGATAAGGATGGATGTGGACACCTCTTCTGGAAACCAAGGGTTTCCCAAACAGGCAGCAGAGGTGCTTCTCCTCAGAACAGGCAGCAGAGAGTGTGTGCCCTCCCTCCCTCTGGGGACTGCAACTCACGCAGGCCGGTGGCTATGGATACAGGCCACTGAGGTTCCCATGGGGTAGTGGCTGCAGTGGAGGGAGATGTTGTTTGTTGGGGTGATGGTGATGGGGGTGCTGGGCCTGGAGTCAGGGCTTCCCAGGCTGTAGCCTCAGCGTGGAGAGAGGGAAGCAGGGACCAGCCTCGCCTGAGCCTCCACCTGGGCTGCCCAGGACCCCAGTGACCACCCCCGGGGTGCGCAATAAATATTGGATGAATAAGTGACAACTGTGTAGCTCGTGGTTCTCGTTGAATTCTGTGAGGATGCTTACAATTTGCTTTTCTGTTATTCTACCAGTTGTAAAGATAAAACTTCTTGTCGGCCATTCTAATTTGCAATTGAAAGACATTTTTCTTAAAATTGGATGTTGGTTTCTTAAGACAGTATCTCTCACACTGAGATATACAGACCCCTGGGGGTTCATAGATACACTCAGGGGAGTTTGGGGATGTTTCTTTTTCCTTCGGAACATGTCATAATGAGTCAAGTTTGGGAAACCCACATGGGGCTGTTAAAAATCATGTACATAAGGGCTTGTGAGGTAGGGTGCATTGAGCGTGGACTGGGGAGGACTTTCTGGAAAACGGATCTTGAGCAGTAGTTGGAAAGAAGGAGCAGAAGAGCTTTGGGTGAGTTGCTTTGAGGACACGGTTTGTGATGCTGAGAGGCCGTGTGGGACAGGCCCTTGCGGGCTGTTGGGCAGTGTGTCTGCCTGGCTGAAATGGAGTCTGAACTTGGCTGGAACTACATGAAGTGGTTGAGGGTGCTCCCTGCCCTGAAAGCCTGATTGGAGTGACAGCTGTGCAGGACAGGGGCAGCACTGGTGCGGTGACCCATAAACTCTGCTTTCTGGCCCCTCCCACCCCATCACTCACATCTCACTGAAGTCATGCTGGCATGGTGGCCTCTCCAGAGAGCTCTGGGCCCCCTCCTGTGGCCTGCGCAGCTGGGGCGTGGAGTGTGTGCAGAGTCAGCTGGCAGGTGGAAGATGACCCGGCCCTCGGGGAGGGTGCTCCCAGCTCACCAGCTTGCAGTCCTTTGTTTAACTGGGAGTCAGCCAGGCCAGAGGTCAGCATTTTCCTTGGAAGACTGTCAGAGCTGGCCTGTGTTGAGGGGGAGCAGGGTCAAATTCCCGCAGAGTGGGCCGGGATGAGGGCCTATCTCCCGCATCAGCTCTCCACTGTCTGTAGCCTGGCTGGTGCCAGTGCATGTGACCAGCAAGGCGACTTCCACAGCCTGGTCATGGAACTGTAGACCTGGGCAGCTGGAAGGCCTTTTAAAGCCATTCGGTGACCCCAAGTTGTAGGGCTGAGGTGCCAGAGGACCAGAGAGTTACTGAAGAGCTGGGACCCAAACCTGGGTGAACCTGGGTGAATTGACACCCATCTCAGTGCTCTTCGGCCATGTCCTGTTTGGGACAGGAGCCCAGATGGAAAAGGGACAAGTGCTGAGCAAGCAGCATTGTTCCCTTTTGGACCCCTCCCCCACATACAGCTCCACAACATGATGAAACGCGTCTCCCACACCGATAAATACCTGAGGCCCTGCCCCTTACAACGTAACAAGTGTGACAGTTCTACCTAAGACACAGAGGCAAACCCAGGAGCCTGTCAAGTTGAGGAGACAGAGAAGTATGGCCTGAAAGAGGTAACAGATCAAGGTTCTAGTGGGAAAACTGAGCGACAAGGGGATAGCCAACCTAACAGAGGTGAAGTTGAAAATGCTGGTGAGAAAGGTGCTCACAGACTTGACAGATATGCTTCACTATGGCAAATGCATAAGGGAAAATGTGAAGGCTATGCTAAGTGAAATGAGAGAAAATCTACACAAAATCAATAGGGAAGGGAAGGAAACCGGGGTTCACATCAGTTATTTGGAACATAAGAAATAAACAGTTAACCAATACAGAATGAAGAAACAAGAATTGAAAAAGACAAGGAGAAGCTTAGGAACCTCTCAGACAACTTAAAATGTGGCAACATCTGAACCATAGGGGTGGTAACAGTAGAAGAGCAAGAAATTGAAAACTTATGTGAAAAAATAATGATGAAGAAATTTGATGAAGAAAATAGACAGACAAGTCCAGGAAGCACTTGGAGTCCTAAATAAGCTAGACCCAAAGAGGACCACACCAAGACACATTATAATTAAAATGCTAAAGGTTAAAGATAAAGAGAGAATCTTAAAAGCAGCAAGAGAAAAGAAGAGAGTTACCTACAAAAAGGTTCCTATAAAACCATCAGCTGATTTCTCCAAAGAAACTTTGCAGGCGAGAAGGGACTGGCCACAAGTATTTGAAGTGATGAAAAGCAAGGACATGCAACCAAGATTACTCTATCCAACACAGCTAGTATTTAGAATGGAAAGGCAGAAAAAGTATTTCCTAGACAAGGTTAAGCTAAAGGCGCTCATCATCACCAAGTCTTAATTACATGAAATGTTAAAGGGACTCATTAAAAAATAAGATCACCCTGGCTGGTGGCACAGTGGATAAGGCACCAGCCTGCAAACTCAAAGGTCACTGGTTTGATTCCTAGCCAGGGTACAGAACCAGATTGCTAGCCAGGTCTCCAGCCATGTCAGTAGCTGGAGGCAGGTGAAAGGCAACCACACATTGATGTCTTTCTCTCTTTCTCTAAAAATAATAAAATCTTTTTTAAAAAAAGATCAAAACAATAAACATATGGGGAGGGAAAAAGGGTAAAAAAAAGATGAATATTAAAATGACAACAAACACAATTATTAACAATAGAATCTAAAAAAAAAACAAATACAAAGACAAAGCAAACAACCTGAGTAGGAACAGAATCATAGGTATGGGGACCATTTGGAAGGAATCTACAAGGAGGGGGAAGGGGAAGAAATCGAGAAATGATGCAGGAATTAAGAAGCATAATTGGTAGATACAAAATAGGGGGATGTTAAGGAGAGTATAGGAAAGGGAGACACTGAAGAATATGCAGGCATGGTCCATGGACATGAACTAAGGGGGTTGGGACTCTTGGAGGAAATGAGGGTACTGGGCAGAGGGGAGCAAAGAGAAAAAATTGGGACAACTGTTACAGCATAATCAATAAAATATAATTTTAAAAAAGAAAATAAAGAGAATTTCACACATCAGCCATCAGGCAACTCATTTGACTAGAGAGAAAATTACACACAAAGCAGAGGACAGGGCAAAACTACGTATAAATGAAACTAAAATGCGGAGACTTAGACCACAGTGTGTTGGGGAGAGAGCCACATGGGAAGATGACTTTAAAGGTCTTTTGAGAGCCCTGGCTGGTGGCACAGTGGATAAGACACCAGCCTGCGAACCTAGAGGTCACTGGGCACATAACTAGGTTACAAGCCAGATCTCCAGCCAGGTCCATGGCTGGAGGCAGGTAAAAGGCAACTATACATTGATGTCTCCCTCCCTCTCTCTAAAAAAATAAATAAAATCTTTAAAAAACAAAAAAGGTCTTTTTGAGAAATTGAAGGTGGGATTAGGAAAAGGGTTGATATACGAGGTCTGTTCCAAAAGTATCAAGCCAATGTCAATATAATTTTAAAAGCTTGTACAGCCGATACTTTCAGGACAACCTCGTATATTCAAAATATTATTCAGCTTTTATTTTCTAAGATTTTGTTTATTCATGTTTTTAGAGAGAAGGGCAGGGAGGGAGAAAAAGAGGGAGAGAAACATCAATCGATTGCCTCTTGCACACCCCCAAATAGGGACCTGGCCCACAACCCAGGCCTGTGCCCTGACTGGAACTGAACTGGTGATCTTTTGGTGTGCAGGCTGGCGCTCAGTCCACTGAGCCACACCAGTCAGGGCTAATATTTTACTTTTAGTATCTCCGCCCCCCTCACCTCTCCCCCAAAACGAACACTTTAGAATAATACAAGGTGGAGTGAGGAGGGAGGCCTCTGGCAGTCCTGGGGGGAGGGGTGGCAGCCCACTAGGTGCCTCCTTCCCACAGGCCCGCACGTCTGCATGGCTAGATGGAGAAAGAATCTTCCACCCTCTTCGCTCTCACTGGACTCTGTAGGATGTAGAAATATTTTTCAACCCACTGAAGGAGAAAGAATCAACCAGGACTGGTGCCAAAATATTCAGTTAATTCAAAAGAGCCTTTTGTTGGATGAAGAAGGCAGCTGGGCTGGAGTCTCTCTTCTGATCTTACATCACAGCCTGGTGGGTGGGACCTTCCATTATTGCCCACTGCTGGGCTCAAAGGTAATTAGCCTATTCCGGGGTGTGCAGTTTCGGTCCCACCTGTTAGTCCCTAGCCTTAGACAAATCCTTCAGCCCCTCTGGCCTTTGTTGCTTTACCTGTGAAATGGCAGTGTCCCCTTGCCCACCTCTGACTGTCAGTCTGAGGCTGGATGAATGAGTGTTGTCCCCACCAGATGGGAACCCTGGGATGCCAAACAGAATTCTGTCCTTTGGTGTGGAATTTGCCTAAAGGCAGTTTTTCCTATCTCTCCTCAGTGACGGGCAGTTTTCTTCCTTTTAGGGGGGAATTTGATATATGGAAGCAGCCTAATCAGGACAGTAGGTATGGAGATATTTTTAGTTCTAAACAAATGAAGGTGATTTCATTTGGCTTCTAAATGAAAGCAGAAGTCGGTTCCAAATAAAATTTCAAACATGTTTTGAGCAAGAACTGCAGCCCGTAGAACACAGGTGGTGGGCGCTTGTAATTTTAAGGACAGAACTCAGTTGGATGGAATAATTCTGAGCTTTTAAAAATGAATTTGCTACTTTATGTTTACACCTCATATTTTTTAAAAAAGTGATTATCCTATTTATTTCTGGTCATTTTCTAATGCATTTGTTTCATGTGTGTGGTGGTTTGTGCTTTTTGTTTTCGACCCAGGACAGTATCAATTATAAACACATAAAATGGTCCTGGCCAAGTTCCTCGGTTGATTGAGGCATCATTCTGTACACCACAAAGTTGTGGGTTCAATCCCCAGGGCATATACATGGGTTGTGGGTTCAGTTCCAGGTCAGAGCACATGCAGGGGGCAACCTCTCTAAAATCAATAAACATATCCTTGGGTGAGGATAAAACAAAACAACTATAAAATGTCAGTGGTTTTTGAACCTAGATGGCCGGGTTCTTGCACAGTTTGGCTCAGTGAGTCTGGGGTGGGGCTTGGTGATTTGCATTTGAATATTATCCCAGGTGATGCTGCTACTGCAGCATCAGTTTTGAGAACCCCTGGCCTAGATGGAAGAGGCTTTGGTGATCTGATTTGACCCTTTTATTGAATGAATTGGTAAACTGAAGCACAGTTTACCAATGACTCCCATGCCAAATGTCCTGTGGCTAGTTTAGTGACAAAGCTGGGACTGGCACCCAGGCATTTAGTTTGCCCAGTCTAGTTGGAGACTAGTTAACTGAAATATATATATGTATATATATATGTATATATATATATATATATATATATACATATATATATATTTGTTATAAGGTTGAATTTTTTTTTTTTATTTTAAGATTTTATGTCTTTTTTTTTTTTAGAAAGGAGAGAGGCAGAGTGGGAGAGAGACATCAATGTATGGTTGCTTTTCACCTGCCTCCAGCCACGGACCTGACTGGAGACCTAGTTTGCAACCTTGTTATGGCTGTTATGGCTGGGGAATCGAACCTGCGACCTTTGGGTTCGCAGGCTGGCACCTTATCCACTGTGCTACCAGCCAGGGCTGAACTATATAGCTTTTTAGGATTTTGCAGGACCTTCCTGATTTCAAATAATCTGGCCTCTTAATCCCTTTGGTATAAATGTGTCATGATTTTTACTTTACCAGAGGAATAGTCATCTTGATTGCTTTTTAAAAAATTGATATAAAAGATAAGCTATTTAAAAAAATTGTGATAAAATATATGCAACCCCAAATTTAACTATTTTAAAGGTACACGAAATCTGTGGCATAAAGTACCACCTCATTGTTATGCAACCATCACCATCTTTATCTCCAGAACTTTTCCATTTCCCCAAGCTGGAGTTGTATACGGACTAAACAGTAACTCCCCACTTCCCCCTCCCACTGGCAACCCTGTTCTGCTTTCCGTCTCTATGAATTTAACTACTCCACGTCCCTCATATAAGGGGATTCATACTATGTTTGTTCTTTTATAACTGGTTTACTTTACTTAGCATAATATCTTCATGGTTCATCGATGTTGTACCACGTGTCAGAGTTTACTTTCTTTTTAAAGCTAAGTAATATCCCATTGTATGAATTTATTGCATATTGCTTATCCATTCATCTGCTGATGGACACTTGTGTTGCCTCCACCTTTTGGTTTACTGTTGCTTTGAACATGGGTGTGCAAATATCTGGTTGAGTCCCTGCTTTCAATTCTTTTGGGTGAATACCCAGAAGAGAGATTGCTGTATTACATGACAATTCTATGTTTAACTTTTTTTTTTTTTTTTAATCATTACACAAGGACACAGAGAGAGGGGAAGTGAGGGGGAGAGAAAGGGAGAAAAACATCAGTTGCTTCTTGCCCCTTTTATGCACCCCACCATAGATCAAACCCACAACCTATAGATGCCCTGACTAGGAATTGAACCCATGGCCTTTTGGTCTCTGAGATGGTCCTCTAACCAACTGAGCCACACTGGCTAGGGCTATGTTTAATTAATTAATTAATTAAAAATATTTTATTATTTTTAGAGAGCAAGGGGAAGGGAAAGAGGCAGAGAGGGAGAGAGACATCCATGTATGGTTGCCTTTCACCTGCCTCCAGCTATGGACCTGGCTGGAGACCTGGTTTGCAACCTGGTTATGTGCGCTGGCTGGGAATCGAACCAGCGACCTTTGGGTTCTCAGGCCGGCACTTAATTTATTTTTTTCAGGAACCTGATTTGCTCTTGATTCTGAAAGTTTGAGAAATATGGATCTGCTATTAATGAACAGAGATGCTCCTTGACTTATGATGAAGTTATGGTCCAATAAACCCAATGTAAGTTGAAAATATCATAAGTTGAAAATGCATTTAATGCATCTAACCTACCGAACATCATAGGTTTGCCTGGCTGGCTTCGATTGAATATGCACCGCTTTTGCACCACCATAAAGTTGAAAAATCTTAAGCCGACCATGTAAGTCCAGGTGGAGACAGAAGACTGTCTGAAGTAGGTAGATAGAGCCCAGACAGTGCCTGGCTCCTACCTGCCTGGTGCTAAGGTTGGAAGATGAATCAGCTGCCCTGAGGCTATGTGATAAAGTGACCCTGTTACGTGTTCACTACCATAGGCCTCCCAGGTTTTCTCTTCTCCTTGGCTCTGCTCTGACGTCACTGTCACCAGTCTTTGTTCATACTTGTCCCCCACTTTGTCTTGGTCGTTTGTCTGTATTCCTGCCTACCAAATCTTACCAGCCCCCAAACTGGCCCCCACTGCATTGCAGCATGAAGTCTGGAACCAGTAGGTCCAATCCCATTACACTGCATCTTCGGTTTCCTGGGTGGAACATCACTGTGAGCAGGGAGGCAGCGTGCCAGACGTGGGTTTGAAGACCTCACCCATAGTAGAGATTAGAGATACTTAGAGAATTAATGAATGAGTGTGACGCGAGGGCAAGAGTGCTGTTAGGCTGGGTTCTAGGGCTGGGCATTTCATAAGCAAGAACCACTACTTACATTGATTTTGATCATCACACCAAGGTCTCTGGGGCTGTACCACCTCCAGGGAATCTTGTGCTCTTCCTGGAATCAGAAGGACCACTTGGAAGCCTAGTGCCTTCTGCTTCTATATAGGTGCCAGCTCCAGGGTTGGGGCATGTGTCTTCCTTGGGCTCCACCCTCATTTGGAGGAATCTAGAGCAGTGACTCCCAGAATCAGGGACAGGTTGGGAACTGAAGGAGAAGAGAGAATACGGTATAGATTTGTCAGCTCATTGTGCCAGCTCAAGTCTGTCAAACCCAGTGTCTCTTCAGCTGATGAGGATATTGTGACACTTCAAAACCAAACATGATATTTTTAAGTTTAAGGGAAACTAGGATGATACAGCATTCTTTTCCTGGTTGATTGACTGATTCCTCCTATCAATGAAGTTAAACCAATTGCAACCAGGTGTAGAACTGAAAGGTGTGTATCCACATCACTTTTCCACCCCTTTTCCCAGGGGCAGTTAACTGAGTGGCTAGGTACTTCATTTATTTATATCTTTTACTTTAAAGTGATAAGATGCCTGTTAATGATGTCATCAGCGATAGCTCTTCTGGTCTAGTTTTAGTGGTCCATTATCCAGGTTAACAGAGGAGAAAAGTGGAGCCGTGGTAGTTAATCCACAGAATCCCTGTTGGCTCAGAAAAGCAACATTTGTTCACATTTTGTAAGAGCAGATGATACTGCCATTCTGTAGAGTTTTATAGTTTAAATTCAGTCTTACACACACATGTCTTTACACAGTAATGAATGGCTTGTCAGATCCAGGGACTTGGTGTTTATTTTCCTCCAGGCCCTTTTCCAGGGGTAGGTAGGTCCTCTCCAAGGTGTATTATCCTTGAGTATTTTCCTTTGGTTAGAACAGAAGCATGTAAGAGGTCCCTGGTCCCCGGAACCATCAGTGGAGGTAAATTCCTAGGTGGTGATTGGTGCTCTCTATCTGGCTGCCGGGAGTTGTCATTAGGTCGCCTGAGTACAAATGTGTGGAATCTGTTAACATCAATGCTTGCGGCTAACGGTAACCAGATCCCACTGAATCTCAGCCTTATTCTGCTGTTTAAAAGGCAGTTCCCCTCCGGCAGCTGACTACCCTTTCCTGCTGCTCTGGGTAACTGCATCCACCAAGATGGGAGGGAATTGGCCCCAAGATCAGTTTAGAACTGAGCAGAACCTAAAGGGTTGGTTCAGTTTTCAAGTAGGAAAAACCTCCAAGGCCAACAGGAAGTGGTAGGAAGAGGATCTACTCAGTATTTTAAAAATCTGCCTTTATTCATTCACGGATACTTGCTGGCGATGCTAAATGTGGCTGGAGTGACTGAGGCAGGATTTCACTTATAAAAGGGCTTTAAGTGTCAGAAATGCATTTCCTATAAACTGGTACACCTGAGCCCTGGCTGGTGGCACAGTGGATAAGGCACCGGCCTGCAAACCCGGGGATCACGGGTTCGATTCCCAGCCAGGGCACATAACCAGGTTGCAAGTCAGGTTTGTAGCTGGAGGCAGGTGAAAGGCAACCATACATTGATGTCTTTCTTGTTCTCTGCCTCTCTCCCTTCCCCCCTCTCTAAAATAATAAATAAAATCTTAAAAAGCAAAACAAAACAAAAAAACTGGTACACCTGAACTGTTTGTTCAGCTCTTTAATGTTTACTTCCTGGTAATGTCTCTGATGTTGTAGCCTTGATGCATTACTTAAATGCCACCTTGTTACTATTTCCTATTTATCATACGCTCATAACAAGATCAGAAAGGGTCAATATCGTATCTTTCTCAGCGAATATCGGGTGGTTTGATTTGAAAACTATTTCTTTATACTTGTCTTCATTGCTGTATTTTCAAAGCAGCGCCCACAGACTTCCTCGTTTTGTAAATACTGAAGACCCCACCTTTGAATTTCAGGGTTTATGTTTTCAACCTCCTTTTATGGAAGTGACTCCTGACCCCCGTATTCACCTACTTGGAGATACAGTCTTCAAGAGCCTTCGCCGGGTTTCTGGTTCCCTGTCTAACATGTAGGTGGTTCAGAATGAAGGATTCAGTTCTGCCAAGGGGACAGACAGGTCACCTGAAAATGGCCCATCACCGGTTTCCGTGAGCTTGTTTTGTTGAGAAGCTTCTGAATGGCGTACATCTCTGCCCACTCTCTGGCAGGAAGGGGAGAGAGCAGAGCGGGCCCAAAGGAATGAAATGGAGGCAGGAGAGCTGGAGAGGGGCAGTCAGAGAAGCTGAATGCCGAGAACTGAGGTCCGTTGCCTGAAATTGCTGCGAACTTAGTGGGAGGGGGAACATTGCAGCCCCGACCTGTGGCTGCTGCTTGGTGGGCTTAGTCATTGTATTCCGAGCAGCATTTAGATTGGCATTTAGACAGGCCTAGAATGCGAATTCCTGCAGGGGAGGCAGCCAGCACAGTCCTGCCTTGTTCTAGTTCTTTGGGGACCAAGGAAACAAATGTTAGAACAGTACCCTCCTTCCCGGGCTGTCCCTTGTTTGCTCTGAGGATTTCTGAGTAACTCTTTGAGCTCTGTTGTGTGTGTTTAAACTCTGTTCCTAGCCACAAGTGGGAATTGGCGGAAGGGAGACTTTGGGTTTATATGAAAGGCTGGTGATGTGTTAATAGTGCCATTCTATTTATGTTGGACACGTAAAGGGTCATGAACCAGGGCATCCATTCTCAATTTGTTCCTTTCGGCATCCATTCAGCAAACACTTTCCAAGCTTTAGTGTTGTGTTCAGGACCATTCTAGGAACTATTTTGGGTGGAAAAGAGGTAAAAGACGTGGTTCTTGCCTCAAGAATCTGTAGTCAGCATGTAATATTTTGAAGTACATTTTATTGATTATGTTATAACAGCTGTCCCAGTTTTTTCCTCTTTGTCCCCCTTTGCCTGCTACCTCCCTTCCCTCCAACAATCCCCTCTCCCTTAGTTCATGTTCATGGGCCGTGCATATAAGTTCCTGGACTTCTCCATTTCCTATGCTATTCTAAGTGTCACCCTGTTTATTCTGTACCTACCAGTTATGCTTCTTGATCCCTGCACCTTTTCCCTCATTCTACCCCTTCTCCCTCCCCTCTGACAAACCCCCATATGATCCCCGGATCTGTGGTTCTATTCCTGTTTTAGTTTCCTTAGTTAGTTTGTGGGTTTTTTGTTTTTTTTGTTTTTTTAGATTCTTTTGTTAATAGTTGTGAGTTTGTTGTCATTTTGATAACATTATTAATGGTAATGGCTGACATTATTTATTTAATCCCTTTTACTGTGACCAAGAAACCAAGCTAGAGATGTTGTAGATATTGCCCAGTTTAATCATCAAATATTGGGGGGGGGGGCTCTTTTCTTAAAAATTAATCCACACCCAAGAATATGTTTATTGATTTTTAGAGAGGGAGAAATGCCAATGTGTGAGAGAAACATCTACCGACTGTCTCCTGGACATGCCCCAACCCAGCAGGAAAGGAGATGATGGGGTGGGGTGTGCAGCCCGTGGGCCTTCTGGGGTTGGGAATCCATTGTGACAGCAGAGCAGATGGGGAGGCAGCGGACAGCTGGGGGAAGACCTTGTAGACCAGGGTGAAGAATTTAGATCCGGTGAGAATGGGCTGAAGAGAAGTCCTGTCCCCCAATTATAGGCAAGGAAACTGAAGCTCAGGCCACGCAGCTAACTAGTCACTCACTGGTAAGCTAATAAAAGCTGAGATTTATATCCAGATCTCTGATTCCAAAGCCCATTTTCCGAACCACTACATAATTTTGTCCTTTTAGGACATTAAGAAGACAAAATATATGCATGATATAATTTTAATGCATTTCTGTGTAATTCAGGACTTGAAGAATCTTATAATGGCTTTAATAAAATAAGAGGATTCAATTTGCAATAAAACAATGAAATGCACAAAGGAGACATAAATTCCAGCTGCGCACAGATTTCACACCCTAAGTTTCTTAGGAGATACAATATAAAAGGAGAAACTGTAAGTTAAGTAAACTCTTGTCCAAAAAATTGAAGGAGACTTCTTTCTTAGAAATAATCTTTTTCTTTTACTTGTCGTTGGACTGTAAGAGGAAGCATGAAACAATTAATTATGACAATAAAGCACTCTGATTACAAACTAGTGTCATTTCCTTCCCCTATGCTGCTGGGCTGAGTGAGCCCGTACCTTCCTTTCTGTCTGTGCAGGTGTGGGCAGCAGTGCCCATGGGCCAGAAGGCAGGGGTGGGGGGCGGGGAGGGGACAGAGGCCAAGTGCGCAGCCTGTGGGCTCCACATCTCAGTCCACAGGTGAGATTTGGACATTGACACCAGCTCAGATCAACTGTAATGCCCAGTGTCCTCCCAAGAGACTCTTCGGCTCCTATGTGGTTCACTGATATCTAAGAGGTGAAATGAGCCAGCCTGGCTGGTTCAGGGAGAGGTGAAAATAGGCCCTGTCCTTGGTGCTGGGGGAGGTTAAAAGGTGATGAGAGTTCTGGGGCTCAGGGGCTTCTAAAGTGACTGGAGATATGACCTTTAACCTTGGGAAGCTTCCAGTCCAATGGGAGAGGCACAGCCCCAGCCCTCAGACAGCTCCAACTATGATGGGGGATCCACAGCTCTTGTCTTGATGAAGTCCAGCCAGAATGGGAGAAACATATCTGCCCAAAGGAGAGACGGAAAGATACAGAAGACTAAAAAAAGCACACAATGATCTAAGTTACCAAAGCTATAACAAAGGTCGCGGCACTCCTTCCTCCTCGCTGCCACCAAGGGACTTGGGAACATGACAGTTTTCTTCTTCTTACCTTTTTAATTAATTAATTAGTTTATTTTAAAATTTATTTTTGGCTAATTGCAAAAGCAACATGTACTCCTCACAGCTGCAAAATTAGAAGCCAGTGAAGATGGTATTTTCTAGTATTTTGTTGAGTGTTTTTGCATCTATGTTTATCAGAGATAATGGTCTGTAATTTTTTTTTTCCTGATGTCCTTGCCTGGTTTTGGTATCAAGGTCATGGTGACCTCATAGAGTGAGTTAGCAAGCATTCCCTTTGGTTTGGTAGAATTCGCCAGGGAAGCCATTTGGCCCTGGAGTTTTTTGGGATTTGGGGGAGAGTTTGATTATTAATTCAGCTTTCTAACTAGTGTTCAGTCTATTCAGTTTTTCTAATTCTTCATGATTTAGTCCAGGAAGGTTCTATGTTCCTAGGAATTTTTTCATTTCTTCTAGGTTGCCAATTTTGTGCATATAGTCTTCCACAGTATTCTTTTATAATCCTTTGTATTTCTGTGGTATCCACTGTAACTTCTCCCCTTTCATTTCTGATTTCATTTATTTGAGTCTTTTTATTCCTTAGTGAGCTCAACTAAATATTTATTAACTTTTGTCAAAGAACCAGCTCTTCATTTTTATTTTTTCTATTGTCTTTTTAGTCTCCATTCATTTATTTCCACTCTGATTTTTATTACTTCCTTCTGCTGACTTTGGGCTTTATTTGTTCTTCTTTTTCTAGTTCTTTAATGTATAATGTTAGATTCTTTCACATCAGTCAGGTGCCTCTTGCATGCCCCCAACTGGGCACCTGGCCTGCAACCCAGGCATGTGCCCTGACTGGGAATTGAACCAGCAACCTTTTGGTTCATTGGTTGGCACTCAATCCACTGAGCTACACTGGCCAGGGCTTAATGTTAGATAGTTTATTCAAGAGTTTTCTTGTTTCTTGAGATAGGCCTGTATTGCGATAAACTTCCCTTAGTACTGCTTTTGCCTCATCCCAAAGATTTTGTTATGTAATATTTTCATTTTCATTTGTCTCTGTGTATCTTTTTATTTCTGCATTGACCCAATAGTTATCCAGTAGCATGTTGTTTAATGTCCATATATTTGTGATTTTCTTTAAGCTCTCTTCTTGTAGTTGATTTCTAATTTCATACCATTATGGTTGGAATGCTACTCGTGATGATTTCAGTCTTCTTAAATGTATTGAGACTTGCTTTGTGTTCCAGCATGTGCTTTATCCTTGAGAATGTTCCAAGTACACTTGAGAAGAATGTGTATCCTGTCCCTTTGGGATGGAAAGTTCTGTATATGTATATATCTATTAAGTCCATCTGGTCTAGTGTGTCATTTAAGACTATTGTTTCCTTGTTGACTTTTTGTCTGGATGCTCTATCCATTGGTGTAAGGGGGTGTTAAAGTCTCCTACTATTATTGTATTGCCATCTGTTTCTCCCTGTAGATCTGTTCTTAGTTGATTTACATATTTTGGTGCTTCCAAATTGTGCACATGCATATTAATAAATGCTGTGTTTTTTTTGTTGTTGTTGAATTGCTCCCTTTATCATGATAAACTGTCCATAATTGTCTCTTGTTACCTTTTCTTTTGTCTTGAAATCAATTTTGTCTAATAAAAGTATAGCTATACTCACTTTTTTTCCTGGATAGTATTTGCTTGGACTATTGTCTTCTATCTTGTCACTTTGAGCCTGTGTTCATCTTTGGAGCTGAAATGAGTCTCCTTCAGGCAACATATAGTTGGTCTTAATTTTTAATCCATCTAGCTACTCTGTGCATTTTGTTTTGTTTTGTTTTTAAAAATATTTTATTATTTTTAGAGTGAAGGGCATGGAGGGAAGAAGAAGGGGAGAGAAGCATCAATGCATGGTTGTCTTTCATCTGCCTCCAGCTATGGACCTGGCTGGAGACCTGGCTTGCAACCTGGTTGTGTTGCCCTGACTGGGAATTGAACCAGCGACCTTTGGGTTCGCAGGCCAGCGAATGCCATTCCACTGGGCCACCAGCCAGAGCTCTGTGTGTTTTGATTGGTGAGTTCAGTCCATTTACAATTAAGGCAATTATTGATATATTACTACATCCATTTTATCTTTTGTTTTCCTATTGCTCTTTATCTCCACTGTTTATTTTTCCTTGTGTTTCTGTCTGCTATTTTAGTTTTATGGTTTTCTTTATGCCTTTCTTTCTTCTTCTTCTCCTTTTTTTTTTTTTTAATGTTTTGTATCCCAGCTCTGGAGTTTTGTTATACAAACCATAAGGTTTGTATAAAATGTCTCATACATAAAATAGTTCTTTTTGTTCTGATAGCATTTTATCTTCATTCACCTATATAAGTTCTGTTCTTCCTTTTTTTCTATGTTTATTGTCACAAATTACCCCTTTTTATATATGCATTTATTATCAAAAGCAGTAACTGTAGTTATACAATTTTATCCCTTTAACCTTATGTTATGCTTCAGTGTTTAGTACCCTGTTCTCATACAGAGTCACAGTTTCCTGCTTCTGTCTGTCACCTGAGTGTTTCATATATTTTTGTCTTTTGTTTCAGTAGAAGAGCCCCTCTCAACAGGTTTTGTCCTGCAGGCCTAGTGGTAGAACATTTCCTTTGCTTTTGTCTGTCTGAGAAAACCTGTATTTCACCTTCATATATAAGGGGTCGTTTTGTTGGATATGTTGTTTTTGGCTGGTGGTTTCTATCTTTCAATGCTGTAAATACATCATTCCAATCTCTCCTGGCCTGTAGAATTCTGGTGAGAAATCTGATGATAATTAGATGGGGTTTCCTTTATAGGTTAGTATCTTTTTTTTTCCCTTGCTGCCTTGAGAACTATCATTAACTTTTGGCATGTTTTGGAAAAGGTATTTTTTTTTTTTTGCATTGGGATAATTACGTGTTCTGTTAGTTTCTTGTACTTGAAGTTCAGTTCTTGCCCTAAGTTAGGAAGTTCTTGTCAAATATTTCTTTGAATAGGCTCTTTGTTTCTGAAATGCCCACTATTGTTATGCTGCCCTTTCTTGTGGAATCAGGCAGTTCTCAGAGTTCTTTCATTTAAAAAAAAATATCTTAATTCTGTCTCTTCTTCTATCTGAATCATTTCTAGATTTCTATCTTCAGGCTTTCTGATTCTCTCTTTCATATATCCTGCTCTATTTCCAGTGCTTTCTAATGCATTCTTTCTCATTTATTGAGGGCTTCCATTCCAGAATTTCTGTTTGGTTCTTTTTATATAGTGTCAATGTATTCCGTTCATTAATTTTATTTCTGAGTTCACTGAACTCAGCCTTTTTGAGTCTTTTCGTATTTCATTGAGGGTTTGTTTTGTTGCTTCTATTTTCCATCAAAGAATAAACACAACTATCAAATGAAACCAAAGGATCGGAAACACCAGTTTCTTGAAAAATATAAAGTATAAGGGAAAAAAAGAGAGATGAAACTTATGGATTAAAAGAGACACAATACCGCCCTGGCTGGTGTGGCTCAGTGGATTGGCTCTGGCCTGTGAACCCAAAGGTTGCTGGTTTGATTCCCCAGTCAGGGCACATAACCAGGTTGCGAGCCAGGTTGCGAGCCAGGTCTGTAGCTGGAGGGAAGTGAAAGGCAACCATAGTACATTGATGCTTCCCTCCCTTTCTTCTTTCCTCCCTGCCCTTTTCTCTGAAAATAATGAATAAAAATTCTTTTTTTAAAAAAAGAGACATAATACATATATCAACTAATGTGTGGACTTTATTTTGATTCTGATTCAAACAAATAATAAAAAAAAAAATTGTGATACCCTTGGCAATTTGGACATCAAATGGAAATGTGATAAAAATTGTTAATTTTGGAGTTGTGATGTTATTGAGGTTATGTTTTATAAAGGAGCCATTGAAATATCTATAGATGAAATTATACAGTGGCAGGTACTGCTTCAAAATAATCACTGGGAAGGTAAGAAGAAGTGGGGACAGGGACAGATGGTGTGTGGCAGGCCTTGGGTTGGTGATCGTTTATGTCAGCTGATGTGCACAAGAAGATCCATTGTGCCTTCTTATACTTCATAATAAAAAGTAAAACAAAGGAGTGCAAGAATGGGAAGGGAGATGTTGGGGGTTTAAGAGAAAGGGGAAGGTATGAATTGCCATCTGAGAGAGCAGATAAGGGGAAATGCATTGATTGCCACATGCCATTAAGGGACCACTTGAGAGATTCAAGGGCACGAATGGAAAGGGAGGCCATACCACATGGAGGTACTTCCTTCCCCAGCCGCGTCCAGCTGCACATGCACAAGTGCAGAGACAGGGCAGAGTTGAATGTAACAGGAGTGATGGGTTTAACCAAGCAAGTATGAGGAATGGGGAGTGTCATTCTCTCATCAAGTTGCTGAAGTCTTAGGGGACCAGGGTCCTGCCTTTGCTTCAGTGATTTCACAGCTAATTTGACTAGCACGTTCCTCAGTCCACTCACATGTTTTGATTAAATAGAATTAATGCCCTATTTCAAGTACCTAAAAAGAGGGGGAGTGGGGATTTATTGTTTAACGGGTACACAGGGTCAGTTTGGGAAGATAAAAAAGTTCTTTGAATGGCAATGATGGTTGCACAACAATGTGGATGTGCTTAATACCACAGAACTGTACACTTAAAGTGGTTATAATGGTAAATTTTATGTAATGCCTCTTTTACCATAATTTAAAAATATATTTATTTGGTTGTATCTACAAGAGAAAGAAAAGGTGGGAATAAAAGTAGTCCCAATTGCCTGTGTCCCATGCTGCTCCCTTCTGGTTCTAAGTGAGGGGGTCTTGGTTTGAGTATTCTCTCCCATGTGAATGAAGCTGGGACAGGTGACACACTCTCTCTCTTAAACAATGACCACTACATCAGAACCCCTTTTCACTTGGTAGCTTATCCAGTGGAGGGAGTCACTGAGATCCAGTTGGAAATCCAAGCAGCATCTAAAGACACAAGTGTCTCCCACATCCCTGATTATAGTTCAGCCTTTGTCAAGTGCTCCCATTGGCCCGTCCTGTGTACATCAGCTTGTGGTCTTTCAGACTGTTTTGTCTGAAGCAGGAGCCTGCCTTTCATTGGATCATTTCTCTCTACGTCCTAGTTACAGGACTTCGGGTCCAGTTGCTTTAAGAAGAGGTATTTCACCCTGGCCGGTGTGGCTAAGTAGATTGAGTGCTGGCCTGCGAACCAAAGGGTTGTGGGTTCTATTCCCAGTCAGGGCAAATGCTTGGGTTTCAGGCCAGGTCTCCAGTTGAGGGCACATGAGAGGCAACCACACATTGATGTTTGTCTCTCTCTCTCTCTCTTTCTCCCTCTCTTCCTCTCTCTAAAAAGAAATAAAATTTTTTTTAAAAGAGGTATTTCATAAACCAAAACATTTCTCCCTGTGGGTTATGTTACCAGTACCAATTTGTGTCTGATTCATTGTAAATTTTAAACCAAGGCATATTGAATATATAAACTAAATATAGTTGCACCTTTTCCCCTTGGGAATAATAACAATTTTCTGAGATAATTACAAGGAGAATGTTTTAAAGAGATCCATTATATAGTTTGCTTATATTTGTGGCCTCCACAGGGTAGTAGTTGGTATTTTGCTGCATTGCTGTCAACTAGGTTCTGTATGGCATAAAAGAAATGTGGGCCTTGGGGACCAACCCAGGTTTGAGTTGTGCTCCGCCACTCACCAGCTGAGAAATCCCTGACAAGGTATTTAACCTCACTGTACTTCAGATTTCCGATGTGTAAAGTCAGGATAATAGGGACCTCCTCATAGAAATGTAAGCATTGAAAGGAATGGTTACCCTGGCTGGTGTGACTCGGTGGATAGGTGCCAGCCTGCAAACCCAAGGGTCACCAGTTTGATTCCCCAGCCAGGGCACATAACCAGGTTGCAAGCCAGGTCTCCAGCCAGGTCTGTAGCTGGAGGCAGGTGAAAGGCAACCATATTGATGTTTCTTTCCTTTTCTTCCTCCCTCCTGCCCTTCTCTCTAAAAATAATGAATGAAAATTTTGTAATCCCCTTAAGAAAGGAATGGTTAGTGCTGGAATGGATGTCTCTTTTTAACTTTCCTCATTGCTGCTACTTTTTAAACTAATGTGCTAGAAAGGATTAGAAGTAGTTGTATGACCTTAGGGAGATCATTGAACATCTCTGAGATTCATTCATATCTCTCACCTATCTCTGCATCACTTTTCTTATCACCTTGAAGGATGGGATTCAATTAGAGAATTATGAGATCCCATTTATGTAAAATCATCTAGGACTCCTCGGGTTGTTGGAACATAGTTCCTTTTAATTTTGGACCTCAGGCGAAGACATTGGGTGAAGTATTCCAACTGTTGGTTCATGACTCACTCTCATTCTTCCCTTTTTCCCACTTAACCTCTTTCCTCTTCTTCCCACTAGTTTCCTTCCTGCCTTCCTGGCCATCCATCCATCCATCTATATCTTCACTTCTTAATTTATAAGACTATAATAAGTACCTGCAAACCCACCCCCCACAACAAAAGATACAACTTAGATAATTAGCAAGTATCTCATCTTATGGTCCCACTACTACCTCTCTACCTTCCTGCTACCAGAAGCAATTATCTTTTTAAAATTTTTTAATTTTAATTGTGATAAAATATACCATCTTAACCATTTATATATATACAGCTCAGTAGTGTGAAGAGCATTCACATTGTTTTGCAACCAGTCTTCAGAATTTTTTCATCTTGCAAAATTGAAATGCTGTACCTATTAACAATTTCTCATTCCCAAGCTCCTACCAGTCCCTAATGACACCCATTCTACTTTCTGT
This sequence comes from Noctilio leporinus, assembly GCA_004026585.1. Classification (NCBI taxonomy): domain Eukaryota; kingdom Metazoa; phylum Chordata; class Mammalia; order Chiroptera; family Noctilionidae; genus Noctilio; species Noctilio leporinus. The sequence goes on along the minus strand of PVIW01003408.1, from coordinate 27,749 downwards.
CTCTATTAATCTGACTAGACTATGTACTTCTTATAGGTAGAATCATGTCATAGTTATCCTTTAGCAACAAGCTTACTTCACTTAGTACAATGCCCTCAGTGTTTCTCCATGTTATAGCAAGTGCTAGAATTTCCTGCCTTTTAAAGGCTGAATACTATTCAATTGTGTGTTTCTACAACATTTTGGTTATTCATTCATCCATCCATGGGCATTTGGGTTGTTTCTACTTTTTGGCTGTTGTGACTATGCTTCTATGAACATGCCTGCACAAACACCTCTTTGAGACTATTTTCAGTTCTTTTTGTTATATACCCAGAAATGGAATTGCTGGATTATATGGAATGGAAATTCTATTTTTAATATTTTGAGTAACTGCCATGCTGTTTTCCATAGAGACTGCATGATTTTATATTCCTTCTAGTACTGTAGGAAGGTTCCAATTTTGTACATACTCAGCAACACTTGTTATTTTCTGGGTTTTTTTTTTTTTTTTTTTATAGCATCCATCGTAATGGGTGTGAAGCAGTATCTCATTTTAGTGTTAATTGCATTCCTGTTTATCTCCTGCTTTAATTTCAGCTGGTATGTTTTATCCTTTTATTTAGTTAAAGAAGTTCTTTATACATTTTAAAATTTATTTTTCAATTGTAGTTGACATAAAATATTGGTTTCAGATAGACAATATTTATGGACCTTACAAGCTCTTGTACCCATGTGGCACCATGCGTATTTACTATGTTGTGATCCATGAGCACAATGTCTCCCACGCAGGCGTCTGGGGACAGTGGCTGGGAGAGACACTGAGCCTGACAGAGAAGCATGGGACTGGTTTGGGAGGGAAATTCACTTACATACACTTGTACTGTATACGCTTTCGTATCTGCTGAGTTTCATGTCATGTGAAGGGATTAGCTCTTCAGAAAGCAAGTAAAATCATTTTTGCATGCTTCAAGAAGAACCTCAAGAGAGAAACAGAGACGGAGATAGAACGAGTGTTTGAATCTCTGCTCCCCGAGCACGCACTGAGCAACCCCGAGGGCCCAGGAGAAGGTTAACTTGGCACTTCGGAAATACGCACTGGTAACATCAACCAATGAATTTTGGGTTTTGAGGAGAAAAGGTGTTAGACACCCTCCTACTTTTATTCTGTGGCAAAGGGAAAAACAATCAGATTGTTTGCTGAAAAGAACTGTGTGAAGACTCCCCAGGCAGACATTAAGATATGGACACCCAGGCACCCCTTCCTGTCACCAGCCTGGCATGCTGCGCCTTCCTCTTGTCCTTGGTGAGCGCCTTCTCTTGTCCACTACCCACTGCTGCAGCCCAGGCCTCTTCCCGAGGAACCCAGAAGAGGTCTGGCTTCTGGAAGCTGGAGGCGGTGCCTGAGGTGCCCAGCAGCCTGGCCCTGGTCCCCACCCTGTGTGACTGAGAGCCACTCTTCCTGCAGCCCCGCAGCCTTCGGGATATCGGGTGTCCGTCTTGATCCCTGTTTCTCCCCAGAGCATCAGGTGTCCCTCCTAGAACCTTTCATCTCGGGCTCAAGTGGAGAGTCTGTTTCCTGGGTTTGACTGTCTCATTTGTCATTAGCCTCTAAAAGCTTTGGTGGCAATTGTGGTCTCGCTCACCTTCAAGAGTTCCCTTTCTGTCGGTCTTTACATCCATCTATTTGTCTTCAAACCACAGCTGTCATTTGAGCCTCACAGCCACCCCCAAGGACAGAGCTGACCCTTAATTTTCAAGTGACAGGAAAACATATGTACAAAGAATTGTTTTCTTAAGTCCCTTCCCATATATTATCTCATTGCAGCCCCCTTATACTGCCATGTAGGCAAGGAAATTTTTATTAACCCAAACACACAAATGAGGGTATTGAAGAGGCAACTGTGAAATAGTGGGCCTTCGGAGATCCTGACTTTTTATATCTTATTTCCCCCTGGTGTGAACTGGGGATAATAATCTCAATGTCCTTTGTTATCATACTGGATTGCTATTCAGATTAAAGGCTGTGCAAGAATTAGCATTCTAATGAGTTCTCAACCTGTTCCATCACTAAAAATTTATTTTTGTTTTGAAAGTGTTTTACAAAAGAGGAGAGAATAATGTAGTGAACCTGATGTGTCCATTACTCTCTTAAAGAAGTATTGGCCCAAGGCTCTACCCCTACCTACCATTTCTTTTGCTTTATTCACCAGTTTCCAAAATTACGAAAGATTTCCCTAACATTCCCAAAAGGTGACTCATGGGTTATTTGGAGTTTTAAAAAATATGATTAGGGATTTGTAAGATTGAAACACATTTGTTACTCTTTATTCTCCTGCAGTTAATATTCTCACTGATGCTCAGCTTGGCCAGGGAAGCCTTCTTTCGATTGGCTTCTGAGTCCTCTCCTCATGGCTCTAGTCACCTTTGACACCTTGTCTGCTTATTTGGTGTGACGAGATGTTCTAGGCTCCTCTTGTGCATTGGCTGCATCAGGCATTTCCCCAAGGAACCCTAATTTCTTTGCGGGGGATGGTAATTAGAATTTATAAACTGATTGGTAGGAGTGTTCTTTTCTACTACGATGATCCTTGTGTCTAGGCCGAACAGAGAACAGAGCTAGGAAATGTGTGTGTGTGTGTGTGTGTGTGTGTGTGTGTGTAAGATAAAAAATATTGAAACTTCCAGTTCATAGTCAGGGCTACAGAACTTTTGCCTTATCAATCTTACCTATATCGCCTTTCAACAAGCAACTCTTGTTGCTCTGCAATATCAATATTATTAGTCATTTGATTTATCCCAAAACCACATACAAAAGTCTCATAATAATAATCATACTATAGTATTATCGATAGATTATTGAAAACAGTTTAGAATGAGGGAAGGTATCAGGTCCCCTTGCCAGGTGTGAGACCACCAAGTGATGACAGCAGGGAGGGCCCTCGCCTGGGGGCGAAGAACTTGCACCTAGCCTTTAGGAAGGTTTGCATGCTTTATTGGATCAGCAGGCTAATGACCACACGGCTGGGCAGCTAAGAGTGTTGACATGCTCTAGCTAAGTTGTCCCACCAAGGCTATCTCCCTGGCCGTGTATAGACAGGGAATTTCCTCTGCCCTGATAGGGGGCAGTTCTTTTTATCCTTGTGGTATCTTCCTCTAAGGATATGCAGTCCAATTACTGTGCTTTAATTTCTCTCTGTGTAGTTACGCCAACCAATTGGACACATAGACTCATCTGTTGCATTTTCTTTTTATTTTGGAGATGCCTTTTAAACATATTAATTGTGTTTAATAATTTTGTCAGCTATGTACATATTCCAAAGCAGGTCCACAGAACAAGGTAATTCAAATTCTGCCTCACCCCTCCCTCTCCCTGCAGGCCTTTGAAATTGTATTGTATGCTTTATCTTTCATTGTATTTTAAAAGAATATAGCAAATACATATGTATGTTTTGTTTTTCCCTTTTTCTTAATGGTAGCATATTAAACATATTTTCCTTTTTAAAGAAAACTTAACAGTAATCCTGAAGATCACGCAACATAGTCACATAGAATGTATTTCAAATAGATTCCTAGCCCTGGAATTTCTGGGTCAAAGAGTAAGTGTGTACATACTTTGATAGATAATGCCACATTCCTCTCTACAGAGGTGGATTCTAGCATTTCCTACAGATACGCTTCAAAGTTAAAGCAAATAATTAAATGAGATGGGCTATCTGCACTGAGAAACGTTGAATGATTGCCCGGAAGGACTGCAGCTGGGGCTGGAACATGCAGAATCCTCACTACAGGTCCTGCGGTCTGACCCACCCTCTGGTGCCCTCTTCCCGCTTATAGATGAAGAACCCGAGACTCAGTAGGGACGCAATCCACCCCACCAGACGAGCCAAGTTAGGACTTAAAACCCATGCCCCCTGACACTGAAATTAGATCGCCTTTCAATGTGTGATAGATTTATTTATGGTGAACTCAGTTTGATTAGCTGTAGATGGGGAAGAAAAATCTAATAGTTCTCCTAAGTATGTTAAGAAAATTAATGTGATAATTAAGGGTAAGTTCCCCCTTGGGTGTAGGAGAGATTCTTTGAGATATGCCTTCACTCCTTTAGGTGAGCAGGGAATCAGCAATTAGATTACGGTGTCAGGGCATCAATAATGAGCTTATGGATGAGAGAGAGGATCCCCCCTCCCCAAAGTCTAACATGTTTTGGTGCCTTGCAGAATCTGTCCCATTTCTGCAGAATGCCTTGAACATCCTTGAACCAAGATACAGTTATGCTATGCAGACTCTTCCAAATAAGTGTGGACCCAGATGTCATTTCCCAGGGAATGGACAAGCAGGAAACCACAAAGCCTGTTCTGTTTCTTCCCTAGAGTGACCCTGGGGTCTTCTTTGTGTTTGCTTTGTGACATTGATTGACATACGTGCACTTTGGGACACAGGAGGTGTCCTTCCCGCTTTGGACTGAGAGGGGGCCTCCTCTGGAGTTGCAGGGAGGAGGCTGAATAAGGCAGAGACGGTGAGTGGGGCTGGGGCCTGGGCCTCTCCCGGAGGGGTGAGGGGCTCATTTCTGACTCTTGCTCCTTATGAGAGGAGGGTCCTTGCCTGGCCCCCAGAATCTTCTGAGGGGACATGTTCTTTCTCCTCAGAGTCGGCCACAGAGCCAGTCTAGGTGCCTCTTTGCAGGCTGGCGTTGGGAGAGCGTTCGCCCCTTTCTCTCCTGCAGATGCCGTCAGCTGGCTGAGCCTTGCCACTGTCGCCACTGTTCACGACCTTAATGGAAAACTTGAGAAACAGCTTTGTTTGTTACCTGCATCCCCACTTAGCCTGGCCTCCACAACCAGGCCACCTCCTGAGTGACAGTCCTGGCACAGGGGCAGGACTGAGGACCCCTCCTCCAGGTGGGACATTGGGCCCTGGCAGATGGACGGCTGTCCAGGGGGCAGCCAGTGGCTGAGGCCCCGTCACTGAAGCCATCCCCCCTGTCCAGGGTCTGCATTGTCCCGGCTGGGTTAGAATTTCCTGCTACTCCCAGCATCTTCTGCTTTAATATCAAACCAGGGGAGGATGCGTAAGAAGTGCACATAATGAACATCTTGTAAAGATTAAATGTATAAAGAGCCTTGCACAGTGCCTAGCACATAGTAGGTGTTCAGGAAATGAAAGTTATTACTTATCATACCAACGGCAGCTCAGCTGCACTTGTCTACTCAGGTAGTTTCTGTGTGGGCTTGCTTAGAACAGTGTCAGGCTTTAGGGACCACCTGGGAAACCCATCCTACCGCATGACTTTTTCACCCGATCATTGTTACTGAACATTGAGCTCGAATATACTGACTGACATGGTGGGGAGGGCCCCATCTTTTGTTGTAGTGTATTTGGAGGACTCTGGCAGCAAAAGCCGTGTACCAGGTTATTTTAATGAGCATGTAAAGATATGCAGAACAGTGTGGGAACAGATCCCCCAGTTGGTGACAGAATTGGGAGTTAGTCCAGCTTTGTGTCACCATGTCCCCTTTCTGGGCACTTTTTCATGTACCCTCCCTCCTTTCTAGCCCTGTCCCCCCTAAGGCCCATCCACAGCCCTCTCTGGGCACAAACACTGTGGTTGCCTAACCAGATCCCTGCCTAAGGAACCTGGGAGTCCCTCCCCCAACAGCACATTTGCTGTCAACTGGAGTCACACCCTGCTGTGTCCCACGGACCCACCTTCAAGCCAGTGGGCACGCTAATCCAATCAGCAGACCCTAGTACTGGTTCAGAGCTTATACTTTACAGCGCATTTGTCCACATTGTGTATTTTCACTTTCATGACCATTCTGTGATCAGAGCACAGTGGGTGTCATCTGATGAATAAACTGAGGCTCAAAAAGTAATACTTACCCTGGCTGGTGTGGCTCAGTGGATTGGTACTGGCCTGCGAACCCAAAGGTCGCTGGTTCGATCCCCAGTCAGGGCACATAGCCAGGTTGCAAGCCAAGTCTCCAGCCAGATCCTAGCTGGAGGCAGGTGAAAGGCAGCCATCCATTGATGCTTCTCTCCCTTTCTTCCTCCCTCCCTGCCCTTCTCTCTGAATATAGTGAATAAAATCTTTTTCAAAAAAAGTTATTCCTGCAAGTTCACAGAGGCTGCACTAGAACGTGGATGCTGTGTGTTGTGGGCTATTTTCCCTACTGTGACAACACTACCTTTTCAGGTCTGAGGCACCCACACATCCTGAGAGGGCAAAGGACTTGCACACAGAGAGAAAGCTGTAAAAACGAGTGCAGAGAATGCACGAGAGCAGGGCATACGGCTTTTGAGGGAACAGTAAGTTCCGAGAGAAGGGGAGCTGATCATCACCATCATCACTATAATACACCCCCTGCACCAGGCCATGCGTTCTGTACTTGATGTGCATTTTCCTTTTAATCCTCACAACAACCCAGTGGAATAGGGCCCTTCATTACCCACAATTTCCTGGTGACAGAAGTACAGGAAGACACGAACACTCTCAAAGCTCCACATCTAAGCAAGGGCAGCGCCTGCATTTGAGCCCCACAGCCCCGCCCGGGGACCTGCACTGCTGACCATTTGGGTTCGGGCTGTAGTGTATTTTTATTTTTAAGATTGAATTCCTTCATTTTTAGAGAGAGGGGAAGGAAGGGAGAAAGAGAGGGAGAGAAACATCAATGTGTGGTCACTTCTTAAGCACCCCCAACTAGGGACCCGGCCTGCCACCCAGGCATGCGCCCTGACTGGGAATTGAACCAGTGACTCCAGTTCAATCCATTGAACCACACCAGCCAGGGCTGTGGTGTATTTTCAAGTAGCTTGTTTCAAGTCTCCCTGGACACGCTTCATAACTTTCAGAGCAAGCCTCCGGCAGCTTCCAGGCAAGAATCTGATTTTGCCACTCCATTTAGGAAGCCTAAAAAAGGCATGTCCCGTGTTTAGGGGTCCTCACCCCCTCTGCCTCTTGTCCCTTTGTTCAGAGGCCACTGCCATTGGAGCTGCCCCAGGCACCTGCTCAGGAGCTCCCGCTTCTCCCCACCCTCAGCCGCAGAGAAGCGCCTTCCTGCTCTCAGACTAACCTCTCCCTCTCCTTTCCCTACTCCCGGTGCTTCCACTCCTCCCCCGCTGGACACCCACCCTCTGCCATCTCGAGGCAGTCTGAGGACCAGCTTTCTCAGGCCTCCCATTTCCCCAAAGGACCATTTGGTTAATTGCACTCGCCTCCTAAGCTCTTCCGCCTGTTGGTCAGGATATGGGCCTTTTCTCTTTCAGAAACGTAACGGGCCATCAGAGGCCACATGGGCTCAGGGCACACAGCTGTGGGTTGGTTGAGGGCCGGCCCTTGAGCTGGAGCTGCATTTGTAATGGTCTGTATTGCTTCCCGCCCCTGCCCAGGACCCACTCCAGGCGCTGAGGCAGCACCCATGCTGGGCAGGACTAGGTGAAACACGTGGGTGGCAGCCGTGAAATCTTCCCCTTAACCGCTGGCGTCATCACCTTGCTTCTGCTGAAGTGACTCGCTGCCCTCAGCCTTTCCGCTGCCCCCCTAAACCCACCTTTTGATTGGAGGCTGGGCTGTTGGGTTGGGACAGTATGTCACAGCTCTGAGTTTCCCTTTCGCAGGAAAGGCCCACAGACCAGAGCGAAGGGAGGCCCTTCTGCATGCTTGCTCGGGGCATAAGACACAAAGCTCCCTGCGCCGTTGGAGCCAACAGTGTCTGGTGTAAGTAAGGATCGGAACTGCCAGCACTTTGCACCCGACTCCTAGACAAATGGTGCCTCTTATAATGCAGGAAGCAACCTTCCGCTGTCTGTTCCACCTCCCCTCCTGCAGGCTGCTGCATTTTCACATCTCCAGCCTGTAGCAGCCTGCCAGGGTGGCCGTTGGGTCCAGACTGACGTCTGTGTTGGATGTAAATGCAGCAGGCTAGAGGGGGGAGAGGCAAACAGATGCTGCTTCCTCCTGCTGTCTCTGTTCTTTCTTCCCTGTGGCCCCCTATCATGTCAGAAAGGAATTTTTAAAATGCACCTAGGGATATGCTGTCCTGGAACTATCAGCAACTAGACCAATATCGCCAGCAGGATAGAAGTCGCTGCAAAGAACTGACCCAGCTTCCTCTCCGGGGCCAACTCCAGCCAAGTGCGTTTGATGTCATAGTTTGGGGCATGAGTGTGGGGTGAGGGTCTTCAGGAGTGTCAAGGGCTTTGGTTAACGAAACCCTGGCCGAAGCAGGAGAGAGGGGAGCCCAGAGCTGCTTTGGCTGGTCTGGGGTCTTATAGGAGCCTCCCTTTCCCTCTGGTGCCTGTGCAGATAACCATATGTTGTCTCTACGAGTGAATAATAACTGCTTGGTCACAGAACCAGCATATGGTTATTTGCACAGGCATTGTGTACTTTGCGGGTCTCCAAAGTAGATTTGTAGATTCGAAAACCAAGCTTGTCCAAAGCCATTTAGCAAGGCAATGTAGTGGCTGTAACTTGGGGGAAAGGAGAAATGGTTTCTAAATGCCAAATTTGTGTGAGGTCTTGGGTTAGATTTTATATATGTGTTAGATTTTGTATCTAACACACACACGTACACATTAGCCCATTCATTGAAAATAACTCAAAAATAAAGAATATGAATTAACACAATTTGTTTAATTAATAATCGTCACAACAGCTGGATAAGTGTATCCATCCCACTTAAGGACCAGGAAACTGAGGCTCTAAGAGAGTAAGAAAATTGCTGAAGGCCACACAGCAGGTACATGGCTGAGATAGGACTGCAACTCAGGTGTATGGTTCCAAGTGCATGCCCTTTCCGTGATCCAGAGGGTTTATCTGTCACTTCCTCTTGAGGCTACAGCTCTGAATCCATGTCTGGGTTTCCCCTGGTCTGTGTGGACCCCTAAACTAGTTTGTTGTTCACCTCCTTAAACCCAGCCATGTCCTGCTGTGCTCTGGTGCCTGCCCCTGTGAAGGGCACAGAAAAAGATCAGAAGTTCATAGTCTGGTTAAGGTACGAAGCTCCTCTCTTTTTCCCCCACCCCAAGCTCCTCCTGTAACCTTACCTCTCATTTTTCCCCCTGCTTTAGCTTAGTGTTCGGTTTTCAAATGGCTGTAGGGCCTTGGTGAATGGACATCGGGTTGTTGTGCTTTTCTTGGCTGTTTTCTATTAGGCTGTATGAACACTCAGTACAAGTTTTCCTGTGGACATATGGTTTTAGTTGTCTTGGGTATATACCAGGAGTGGAATTGCTGGGTCATTCACTAACTCTGTTTCCCTTTTGTGGCATCCTCAGCCTTTTTGTACTAAACCCATCCTCCCTTTCTGGCTTTCTGCCTTCAGTTTCCACAGCCTCTCTCACCGAGGTCCCTCCTTCCTACCCTACCAAATCCTCGGCCCCACCTTCAGAGACCTGCCACACCGAATTATGATCACTTCAGCTCCTCCGAGCCATTTTCCTTTAATGGCAGGCGCTGGGGAAGATCTCAGTGTCTTCTCCGCCCGATTGGCACTGGGATGAGGCACAGGGGATGGGGGCAGCCCTCTCTCTCCAGCTGTGGGAAAGATGTGTGTCTAATTGCTGTGAAACTTCCTCCCTGAGGGTAGAAGACCAGGAGCCCAGACAGTGAGAAACTAGGCTCTCGGATTGTAGAGAGACGGAGCACCTCTTCTTCCCAGAGCAGGCAGAGTTCCCCCGAAAGTGGGGGTGGTGCCTGCTCCTCCTCTCAGGCCCTGGTTTTTGCTGATGGCTTCCCCCAGGAAGCTGTCTGAATACCCTACGTGTTCACCTCTGTTTCCTTTCCAATTATCTTTACCTGCTAATCTTTCTAAGGAATTTGACCAGCGAGAACTCAGTTACTCAGGAGCAGGGAGCAGTGAGTGCAACCCAAATAATAGAAATTTCAGGTAGGCACTGACTTTCCTTATTCACAGGTATGCCAGCCCCTCCCTGAGCAGTGTGTGAGATCAGCCAGTCGGCAGCTACACTGAGTACCTTTGACTGTCTTCATTCAAGTATGTTTCCTAGTTGCCCCTCAGAGGATGAACAGATAACGAGTAATAATGAGGAACTACACAGCCCAAAGAGCTTTAGAAATCTGGCTGGACTGTAGTGGGACAATGCCTTGCTCAATGTGCCCAGCTATCATGGGCCTGTATGGTGGGCTGACAGCAGGGCCGGGCTGGGGACCAGGCCACCTGTGTACTTTCAGCTTCCTTGCTATGCCAGCGTAAGAGGTGCCAGGCCTGGGGTCCCAGAGACCGAGTTGTGCAACAACAACCCATTTCCTTCCTATCTCAGGCTATATGTCCAAGGGTGCGCATTGCAGTGATGTTACAAAGAAAACAACCGAATGGCCCACAACAAGCAGACAGTTGAGAGCTTGGTGGCAGGCCCACACATGCAGTTACGAAAAAGGACACAGCAGGTCTCTGCATCCGAGCTCTATGGTTGTCTCCATCAGTTGTGCCGTGGCCGAAAGCTACATGCCCCGCCCGCCCTTAAAATGACTGCAGTTTCCCCACAGATGCAGCCCTTGGTGGTGGTGGTCGGGGGTGGGGTCTCAGCCTCCTGGTGCCTCGAATACCAGGGCGCCCTGTGAGTGCTGTGTGCTGCTAGAGCACCGTGTGTGAACGCTGGGTATTCCTGGTGATCATCTTGATGGAAAGGCCTCTGGTCTTTTCTTCTTCCCCATACCTTCCCCCCACCCCTTGTCCTCAACTTAATAGGCAGGTGGTTCAGGTTTCAACGTACAGATTAGTTCTGGGTGCTGAGCAGGAAGCAGCTGTTTTCAGCCAAATTGCTTAGCCTAAACCCAGGTGTCCCCCTCCGCCTCCTCCCCAAGTGGGAATCAGGGCCATCTGATAGCATTGTTCTCCCTGCACACACGCCGCACGCTCCCCAGACCCCTGGCCTCTAACTTCGCTGAGACAGGGAGAGGAGGAGCCAGGCCTGCCTGGAGACCCAGCCACTGCCACCAAGCGGATCGGTATCAGTGGTTAAGCACGGAGCCCCCCACCTCTCCTGAATCTCTTCCCCACAACAGTGAAAGAAAGCCAAGCCTGAAACACAGCCACGGAGCAGATGGAGACCACCCCCTTCCAACCCAGAGAAGGGAGGCTGGGGGAGGGGGAGTTGAACTCCTATACGAGGTTTCCTTAGCTATTGGGAAATCCCAGAAGACAACCAGTTTCACCCCACACAGGCAAGGAAGCTGGGTCTCTCCTCTGGGCTTGGGGACAGGCAGAGATCTAGAAGCAGGCTGGTGAGTGCTTTCTTAGGCTGTTAGGCCCTTGTGCCCTGGGGACATTTTTGGTGTCATTGTAGCCCTTCCAAAGCAGAAGCGGGAGGGTAGCGTAGGTGGACAGACTTTCTTAAAGATGCTGAGATGCGGGCCACTTCATGGGGGGGCAGGGAAGTTTGGGAGATGTGACTCTTTGGCAGGGAGTTCCTTGATGCTTGTGCTTCTCATCTTACCTTCTTCCAGAGATCCCTCTTTCTCCTCCCTGTTTGGCGCTCTCTTTGGGGCAGGCCCCTGGTCATCAGTAGGGGGCATTCACGTTTCCTAGGAAACCCACCCACTGGCTTTCAGATGCTATGAGTGGAAGTGGAGGGGTGGGGGAGGCCTGTTGGTCAGCATGTTCCTTCCTGAACATGAGAAGACTGAAGGGAGATGGGGGGTGAGAGCTGGAGGGGTATGGGAGAGGAGGACCCCCATGGTGCCCAATCCTGGAATGATCCCTCTTCTGAAAGCCCTCAGGATGAGGGGGAAGGGAGGCTGGGAATGGAGGTAGGTGGTGGCAGGTCTGGGGCTAGTACTTGGAGCAACTGAATCCCTGGATCCTGAAATTTGAGTGTAGGATGGAGACGGGGAGTCCTGGCTGAGGCTGGACAGGAAGATCTGAGATGGAGTGAAGGGAGAATTTCAGGGGAAAAAGAAAATGAGTGTGTCTGCTGAGCAGGGACATGGCCTGTGTCAGGATGCTGAATAGATACTGTGCGTTTAGTTTATGACTGGTATTTTTATTACTCAGGCTATACTGTAACAATGGTCTTGTCATATGGGATATTAACCAAGGATTTATAACATACTGATTTGCTGATAGGATCAATATCTCCCAGTAACAGAAAGTATATGATAAGATGGATGTTCACTCATCCCACAAATATTTATTAAACTTTCTCACTACAGAGAGAGACAAGACATGGACCCTGAGCTCAAGAAGTTCAGAGTCTGAGGCAGGAGACGGACGTGAGGACAGGCAGTCCTACAGGAGGAAGGAATGGCCGATAGAACAGAGCATGCTGGCCTGCTGGGCATGCGAGGGAAACTGCAGTTTACCTTCAGCAGGAAATCAGGGTCAGCCAGGGGCACTTGTGGCAAAGAATGGAATTTGCACTATAGAGCCAGGCCACCTGGTCATGGGGCAGGAGCTAGGCCACAGGGCTATGCAGAGACTATCGATTTTGCCTTTTGGGCCAGTTCCTTTTCTGCCAAGACAGTTACAATAAAGGACGGCCACATGCAGCACAGACCCCTTTTCTTCAAGAAAGAGAATGAAGTGAGGGAGAAGGTGATTATTACGACATAGCTTGAGCCACTCTGGTATATCTTTATGTATAAATCATTCGCAGCTGTCAATGGGTTTGTATTGGAATCATTACTTGAGAAACACCTTCCATCGGGTCCTGGGCTCCGGCTCAGAGGGCTGGCCCGCCCCTGCCCAGGGCAGGGTACTTGTGAGCTTGTCAGCCCTCGCCCGGCCCTTCCCCACAGTTTCCTCCCCTGTTTCAGCTCCTCTCTCTGATTTCTGGACAGGTTGCTTCCGGGCAGCTATAGGATAACAAGGCCGGCTGTGTTTTTCTGTGTTTTGTTTTTGCCTTGCAGAATGGCTGTTTTGTGTTGGCTCTGTTGGGCTTTTATTATCTCTCTTCTCCCCCACAACATCCTGTGGCTGTGATGTGGGAATGTGTTCCTTAGTTGGTTCTTGTAGTACTATTTCAGTCATCTGATGGTTTATTCTAAGGACTAATTGCTGGTGTGGTTCGTAGCATTAATCCAGTGGTTTAGGGGTTCATTTAGGAACACAGCCTTGCAGGACCTGCAGCACTGTTTTGCTTATGGCTCTGAGCATTTCAAACTGAACACACTCAGTTTTAAGATTATGATCTCCCTGCACCCCAACCACGCCAGATTTAGTCTCCTTGTACATATTTTTATGCCAATTATTAGCATCACCCTAATTCACTTTCCCAGCCTAGAAATTTTGATGCCGTCCTTCTCATTATCCACTGCTAGTCAGTCTTCACATCCTGTTGCTTCTAACCCAGAAATTATCCTCCAATCCTAGGGAGGCCTTGGAGACTGTGCAGCTCTCCATCCGGCTAACACACTGTCTCTCACACTTTGCCACACGGCAACTGTGGGCCTGGAATCTGGGTGGAGGGGATAGAGTGGCAGTGAGAGGAGACATGGTCACCCCTGCCCTTCACTCCCCGAGCAGGAGGATGCTGTAAGGCAGAGAGTGGCCTGCGGCTAAGCCTTGGACCAGCCACCTGCCGGGCAGATCACAGGTTCGTTCTTGGACGTAGGCTTACCCGCAATTCAGGGCCAACATAGAGAGATCTGTGTGGAATGGAGCCACTTGGGCTCGTCAGGAAAAAAATGCGGTAAGAACAGTAAAGATGCTGACATTCGTATCCTGCTTCGTGTTCCTGTGCATTTACATTTGATCTCACAACCACCATCCGAAGCAGGCAAGACAGGAATATTTATTTTCATTTTCTGGGATTAAAAAAGAGAGAGAGAGAAGCAAGTAATTTACAAAACTTGAGTGGCAGGGCTAAGCCATTTACTTGGATCTTCCATTCTGTAGATCGTCCCTGCCAGGGACCGTGCCTGGCACTGGGGACGCAGAACGAGCAGGGCCTGGTCCGAGCCCCAAGGATTCCACAGAGAGGGAGGAAGCGTAAGCCAGTGCCTCCCAGGCCACTGCCTGCTTTGTGAGTCAAGTTTTAGTGGAATGTATTCAGACCCCATATTGTTCATAGCTGCTCTGACTTTACAATGGTCAAGTTCAGTAGTTGTGACAATCACTGTATGTCTCATGAGGCACACAATATTTGCCACCTAGACCTTTACAGAAAAGGTCTCCAACCCTTAGGTCAAGCGTGTGGTTTCACTACAGTATACTGAGCACCCCGGGTTTAGAGGTGGGTTTAAGGAACAGTGGAGATGGACAGAGCCGTGCTAGGGTGGGGGGACGGAATTCTTCACTGAGCGGAAGATGTTTGAACCACGGTGTCTTGAAGATTGAGTCAGGATTAATCACGTGACAAGGAGAGAAGGCCTTTTCAGGCACAAAGGATGGCACATGTAAAGTATGGAGGTAATAAATGGAGTGGCTTGCTTAGAAAATGACATGTCACTCAATTAGGAAGCATTTAAAGTGCGTGGGGGGTAGGGAGGAGGCCTGCAGGAGCCTGATTTCTGAGAGCCTTGTATGAGCCGCTTGGGAGCTTGGATTTGATCTTAACAGATTGATGGGGTGATAATGAAAGAGTTTGCAGCAGGGCGCTGACATGATCTGATGGGGATTTAGAAAAGTCGCTGTAGTAGCACCATGGAAAATGGATTGGAAGGAAACCAGGGGGAAATGATTGCCGTAGAGCCCACAGGACGTGATACGTACCACAGATGAGACGGGAAGGGGGTGAGGGGATGTGAAGAGGGAGGAGGAGGAGGGAGAGACACTGGGAAGGAGACAGCCCACGTGTCTTGTTGCCTGGGTATGACAACAGGTGGGGTTTCAGGAAGATTCCCTACATCTGGCTTCAGTGACTTGGGTGGGAACCAGCAACAGACGGGGAATAGAGATGGAGGGGAAGGACGCCTACAGAGACCCTGAGAACATCAGGCAGAAGAGGATCCAGCAGTAGGACCAGTGCTGCCATGGAGGTTGGAAGAGCCAGAGAGAAGAGGAGGCCCCAGAGTGGAGAGTGGTGTTTCAGAGGACAGGGGGGAAAGAAGGGCAAGAGGGATGGGTGGAGTGGTTGCCAACTGTTGGTGCCTCTGAGAGGTCTGGCCGGGTAAAAGCTAAAATTGGCGCTGGATTTGGCCCCTCGGAGGTCACCAGGAGGCCTGGAGTGTGGCTGGATGAGGAGTGAATGGGAACTAAAAAAGTGAAGTCAGAAGCCTGGGCTACTCTGTACAAACAAACTTCTGTAAGATGGCAGGGAAATTTTCAGTATATTTAGGGGGGCTGTGGACTCAGAGAACAATCTTTTTGTTGATGTCAGAGAAACCTGAAGATGTTTCTCTGCTGAGGCAGGAGCCAATGGAGAGGAATTTGCTAGTTCAGGAGAGAGCAGATAGTTGATGGTCAAGGGCAGATGTGTGTGTGTGTGTGGGGGTGGGTGTGTGTGTGTGTGAGGGGTGTGTGGCGGGGAGACTTGGGGCAGGCAGGAGGAGGAAGGGACATTCTTTAAAACAGGGAAAACGGAGATAGTGGGAAGCTTATGTGTCTAGCCAACCAACATCCTGGGGGCATGTCTGATTCTGATAGCAGGGTCAGTGGCAAGGGGTACAAAACTCAACTCTAACTGGATTAAGAACCCAAGGGAACTTTTCAGGTACACGTATACGCAATTGGAAAGTCCACTGGTAGGGCTTGGTTCGGGAAGTGCTCTATCCGTGACACGCAGGATCTGGTCTACCTGTGTCTCCGCTCTGCCTTCTGCAGTGTCGGGCCCTCCTCACGTGGCATATGGAGATGCCCCGCTCCCACCATCTTCTCCCCGTATAGGAGGTCCTCACTGGGTCTTTTTCAGAAGAGAGGGTCTCCATGAAGCACCCTGCCTCATGCTGGATTAGATATCTATTCCTAGATCAATCATAGAGGTGAGAGGGTAGGGGATAGTAAGTGACTTACTATCAGAGCCCAACCCTGGAATTAGCATAGGGTCACTCTGAGAAAGGGGTAGAGAGGAATTCTCCAAAGAAGATATGGGTACTATTATTGATTGAATTATATCCCCCAAATTCCTGTGTTGAAGCTCTAACCTGCAATGTGACTGCATTTGGAAACAGAGCCTTTAAAGAGGTGATCAGGTTAAATGAAGCTGAAAGGGCAGCACCTAATCCACCTAATGACTGGTGTTCTTCCGTGTCTCTTCCTCACACCCTGCCTTGCTGTTGCTTGATTGCTATGGGGCACAGGGCTCTGCATTGGAAAATTTAGACTGTTGCACAGGGTTTTCAGTTCTTTGTTTTCCTAATAAAATCCTTTCTTCAAGCAAAAATTATGTAAAACCCCAGTGTAAAAGCAGGAACCGAGGAGCAGCTCTGGTCAGAGTTGGGCGGAGAGGCCTGAGTCCCACCTGCTCCTCCCTCCCTGACCCCCTCCCACCTTGGAGAAAGACCCTGGGGCACTTCCCAGACCTCACCTGGGCTCCTCTGTACCCATGGAAAAACCCAGCACTAAAAGACTCTTTTTACATTTTTTATTGATTGGTTTTAGAGAAAGAAAGATCAATGTATTGTTCCACTGGTCGATTCTGGTATGTGTCCTCCCCGGGGATCAAACCCACAACCTTGTCCTCCAGCTCCATCCTCATCACTGTGAACACTGCGTGGCACCTTTCTGGATTTGGAAGCTAAGGGCCCGGCTTCACCCCAGAGGCTGCTGAGCCTCCAAAGGGTCTCCCTGCCTCCACTGTCCCCACTTACATCCCACCCTTCACGGAGCAGCCAGTGTGGCCTTTACAAGCGGGCACTGCTTACAACCCTGCTCCGCACGTACTTTAAACTCAAACGTTGGCCTTCCACGAGTCCCCTATGCCTCCAAGCGCCGGTCTGTGCTTGTTTCTGTCTGCTCCCTGTCGCACGGTCACTGCGTGAGCATTGGTCCCTGCCTGCCGTGTTTTCCTGGCCCATCTTTACAATGGCTCCTTCCTGCCACTTAGGTCTTAGTCAGATGTCCTCTGTGCACAGTGGTTTTTCTTGACCATTCACTTTTCTTTTTCATGTCACCTTCTTGTGGTTTCTTTCTCTCTCTCTCTCTTTCTTTTCTTTCTTTTTTTTTTTTTTTAAAAAGAGACTTAATTTTTTAGAACACTTTTTAGCAAAATTGAAGGGACAGTAGAGAGAATTCCCATAATCCTCGTTCTGTGTCTCTGCCCCGCCTACCAGTCTGGATGGATGAGGTTTCTTGATTTCTGTCATTGTCAGACTTCCATTCAGCTTGATTTCTGGTGGCTGCGAGTGGTGGTGGTCCTGTATTTTTGTTGTAATTTTGATGCGGTCATGCAAGGAGATGAGCCACCATTTTGACTGGAAGTCAGGGTTTATTATTCCTGTCTTCCCCGCCGGCATGTGAGCTCCGGTGGCGCACAGAAGCCTCGGTTGTCCCATGTGTGTGTTCTCTACACCGACCAGTGCCTGCGGCCCGGGCTGCCAAGTGAATGAATGGTGCGCTGGCTGCCACCCCAAGTCCAAGGCAGGTTCTGCTCCAGGGCCGTGGAGCTGCCCTGCCTGCTAAGCCACTCTTGACCCCACCAGCCTTTTCCCCCGATCACTGCAGATGTGCTGTGACCGGCAGAGCAGCCTGCCCAGCATGGGCCGTGGGGATGTGGGAGCTCCCGAAGGCAACAGCTTGCGGAGCGGTGGGCCTCTCGTCCATCTGCTAGGGACAGCTGGTGGAATCAACACTCGGGGCCCCCCAGTCTCGGGACCCCTAAAAAGGCAAAACAGAAAGGCCGGCTGTAATTGTTGATGGATAATTATGACTTGCTGCTGTTATTGGTCATAACATGTAGGTAGCCAGAACCGCCCTTCATGCTTTCAAGTTCAAAGCCCACTCATTGGCAACAGCTAACACTTATTCAGCCTTTACTGTTTGCTAAGTGCTTCCTGCAGGAATTGTATACTAAGTCGTCACAGCATCCTTCTGCAAGAGGTGCTGCGTTACTTGCAATTTTCAGACCTGCTAAAGTTTTAATACAAGATTCCCACTTGTAAGTGGGGAGTAGATTCAAACTCAGGCCATCTTGCTGCTCAGGCACGACTGACAGGCTGTCATTGGTCCCCACCAATGGTTGATCATCATTCAACTCGCATAAGCTTTTCTGGGCTCCATTAGACATTGTGCATTTGAATCTCTCACAGCCTTGCAAATTTTAAAGGTCTTGGGTTCAGGGAGGTTACGGAAGTGTGACAAGCAACCCCATTAAGATAACAGAGGCTCTAGGACATTCGAGTTCCCCCCAGATTTTTCTTAATCTCCTGGCTTGACTTGGCCCTTGCCCAGAACTACGAGGGTCCAGGATCTGTGTGTTTTAATTGTACCCAAATGATTCTGCTGAGCATTCAGTTGCCTTCGTGTGTGGGTACATTGTCAGCAACGCACCTGACTGAACATCACTGGGATTCTTTATGAAATCATGAGCTCACTTTCACTTGGTAGGACCTTTCTGTTCATGGCTCCACGTGACTCCATTCTCTCTCTCTCTCTCTCTCTCTCTCTCTCTCCCTTTTTTTCCCCCTTCTTTTCATACAAGGGGTTGAGAGAGGGGACCTCAGATACACAAGAATTGAATTTATCCTATTCCCCAGTTCATAGTACGCCATCAATCTACACAAGACTTCTCTTATTATTTTTTTCACTCTCCCTGCAGTAGGCCCCACTCTAATGTATTTTCTGTCCTTACATTCCACCCCTTACCTGTTTGGTTTGCTGTAAAAGGACTCTTCAAGCACGTTATATTTGTAAAGTGGATGGGGAGTGTGTTTGTTTTCATGAAGGGTATTGTAGGGCGGCTGTGTTTATTAGACAACTCTTCCCAGCATCTCAGAGAAGCTCCTGACTCTCTGGAACTTCCTCCCACTGGGTCCTAGTTTTGCCCCTGTAGAACTAAATAGGAACATGGTACCCCTTCCAGCATTCAAGACAGCCTTTCATGGCCCCTCTTCCACCCCTTGATCCCCCTCTCACAAGGTACGGGTTCTCCTCATTCCTCCCCAGGATGCCCCGTGGTTAGATCGCATCCCCCTGAAGGGCTTTGACCGCCCCAGCCCCTGCTGGATGGTCTGCTTCTCCACCTCTAGTGATCCCCTCTCATGCTGGCGGAAGGGCCAGGAGAGGAACACGGCACTGTGGGTGGGCCATACATACCCCATGAGAGTGCAAGATTTGGTCGGAAGTGTGAGTTCAATTGCTCGTGGTTGGAAACTTGGAAACCCCTGCCCTTACTCCTTTCTCCCTGGTTATCAGAATGGGGGAACTCACAGCTTTGGTAATATGGGGGCACCTCAGGCAGGATGTCAGTCCCCACCCTCCTTTGGGTTCTTTGGGTGCAGCCCTGAAACCCCCTGCCCAGACAGCTGTTGACTTCCCCTGCCTCTGACGTGGGTGGAAATTTCCTCAGAATGCACAGGAAGGATTGCAAGCTATGTACGAAATAGGCTGCGTGGACCTGGCTTGGGGAGCCGAGATCAATGCTGTGCATTTCTTTATTACTAAGGTAAAATTCACATATCATAAAATGAACCATTTTAAAGTGAGCAATTCAGAGGTATTGAGGTGGTTCACAGTGTGCAGCCAGCAGCTCGATCTAGTTCCAAATGTATCACAATGCAGGGGAAACTGTGTTCTGGGGACCACCAGTCTGTGTGCTGTCTCTATGGATTTACCGACTGTGGATATTTCAGATGAATGGGGTCATCCATCCCACTGTGTGTCTGGCTTCTTGGGTTTCATCCACATTGTAACATGGACCAGCACTTTATTTATTTCTATGTCTGAGTAATATTTCTTGGTCCATGTATACTGCAGTCTGTTGATTGATTCTTCCCTTGGTGGATATTTGGGCTATTTCCACCTTTGGGTTGTTGTGAACAATGCTAGTATGAATATATGTGTAAATGCATTTGTTTGAGAACCTGTTTTTAATTCTTTGGGCATGTACCTAGAAGTGGAAATACAGGGCCATATGGTAATTTTTAAAGGAATTCCCCCAAAATATATTTCTTTTTTAAATAGTAACTTTCCTCAGGGACTTTCCTGCATATTGATAGACTGGGAAGCGAGGTAGAAAAACCCCTGACTCGAAGTCAGGAGACCTGGGTCCTTTTCCTAGCTTGTCCGCTAACCAGCTGTGCAATCTTGAGCAAATCACTTTCCCTTTTTGGGCTCTCCTTTCCTCACCTGAAAAGCATAAAGCCAAAGGATTCCTAAATTCTCTTCATCTTTTTAGCTTCTACTGGGGCCCTGGCCAAGTGGCTTAGTTGGTTGAGTGTGGTTCGGTAACCAGAAAGGTTGTGGGTTCAATTCCAGTCAGGGTGTGTAGAAAAGTGGGTTCCAAGGAGAACTGTCTAACAGCTAAATGTGATTATCTCTATGCTCTTTCCCTACTGTGGTTTGAAAATGGGAGTTAAAAGCACCCTAAATAATTGGGCTTTGTTCCCCCCACCAATGTGTCTCCAGTTAATGAGTAACTTCTGGCTTCCTTTTTCCACCAAGATTCCCAGAATAAGGTGTCTGTCTCTTTCCCATCACTCCTCCTACAAGGAGAGGAGACAGCAGACTTTCTGAGGTGTAGAAGGACCATTTTAGAAAGTTGAGAGGCAGGCCCTGGCTGGTAGCACAATGAGTAAGGTGCTGGCCTGTGAACCCAAAGGTTGCTGGTTCGGTTCCCAGCCAGGGCCCATAGCCGGGCAGTAAGCCAGGTCTCTAGCCAGGTCCATGACTGGAGGCAAGTGAAAGGCAACCATACACTGATGTCCCTCTGCCTCTCTCCCTTCCTTTCTCTCTGGAAATAATAAACAAAATCTTAAATAAAATAAAATAAAATAAAAAAGGAGGAAGAACCAAAGGCCTCCCATGATCCCTTTTAGCCAGAGGGACCCCCAGCCCTGCAGCACACTTTTCCTCCACTGATTGCTGCCTTCAAAGTCGGTGGCTCAGGTCCAAATCCTGTGCTCTCCTGCACCCCCTGGTGGATTCCTGGAGGACATGATCTAAGTGGTTGATTCCACCAGTCAGCCATTTGTCCATTTTTCATCCATCTACCATTTTTTTCTGAGGACCTTCTGTGTTTTAGGCACTGTGTTAGAATATCCAAGATGAGGCACCTCCCCTTATAAAACCTTTTCAGAGGGGGTGCAGAGTGGCTTTGGGAATGAATACAAAGTGACCAGTGCTGTAATAGGGGCATAAATCGTGTTCAGGAGTACAGACAAGGGTCCCATACGCCGTATTTGCCATATCCTAATGAGAGAAGGCAGACTCAAAGCGTGTTCTAGATAGACGTTAATTGGTATAGAAGTCAGTCAGCATTACAGAGCTTGATGCATGAAGAGACCTACAGAAGTTTCATATTTCTGAACACAGAACATGGGAGGGTGATGAGAGGTGACAATGCAGATGGGGCTGTGTCATTCCGGGCCTCTGAGCCATGTCAAGGACTTTAACTTTCGGGCAGTAGTGAGCTAGAGAGTTTGATGAAAGGGAAGTCATGTACTGTTTATATTTGCACTTTAGAAGCAACTGCACTGGTTATGGGTGGAGAATGAGTCAGGGGGACAAGAATAGAAGTGGGGAGACCACTTAGTCTCCCTGCAGTAACTGGCATGAAATGATGGTGACCAAAACCAAGGTGGAAGCAGAGGGAAGGGAGGAAGTGGATGGAGACCAGAAACATACCTAAGGTTGGAGGCAGGTGTTGGGCCCAGCTTCCAGGAAAGAGACTGCTGAAATCCAAGTCAGAATCCGTTAGTTTGCCTCCCATCCTGGTGCAGGGGAGGTACCTCAGCCTCCAGGACTCCGAACCATGTCCCCCAGGAGAAGCCCTGGAGCCCTGCTCCTCACCCTAGACCCCCAGTCAGGCTAGGTGGGAGATGGCGAGTGCCCAGATGCAAGCAGGCCTCAAGTCAAATGAAACAGGAATAAAATATTCTGAGAGGTGGCGATTAGTCCAAGAAAGCTGGAAGAGTTCTGGGGAAACCTCCTCCTGTCGTCCTAGTTGACTTGACCCCAGGGTGGAACAACAAGCCGGACCAATTTTTAAGACTCACATTTCAGGATTTAAACTTTCGGCTCTCATAATGTTGCTCATTCCACCAGCACCCCCTCCCAAATCCCCTTCTCCTGGGCTATCACCCCAGCACTGCCATGATCTCTAGAGGGACGCAGCCTACTTCAGCTGCACAAGTATCTGCAGAAATTATTCACTTTCCAAAAGCCCTTTGGGTAACGAAGTCTCATGTACCTAACGCTGATCCCCAGCACTGCCACCTTCACCTTGCCCCCTCCCTCCATCAGAGAACCTCAGCGTAGTCTTCTGTGCACCTACCCCAAACGCACGCAAACCCAGGCGCACTCAACATATATGGTTCAGAGTTGTGAGATTGGTGCCGTCATACTGGCCAGGCATGTGACATCTTTTAAGTGCCGGGCTGTGGGCCAGTGTTTGTGCGACTATTCTACCCAGGGTTACCCTTCCTTCTAGAACAGTGGTTCTCAAGTCAAGGTGGTTTTGTGCTGCAGGGGACTGTTGGCAATATCTAGAGAGGCTTTTGATTGGTGGCAGAAGTGGGCTCTGCTGGCATCTAGTGGGTAGAGGCCAGGATGCCACTATACATCCTACAATACCCAAGGCTGTTCCTCACACAAAGAATTCTTGGGTCCCAAATGTCAATAATGCAAGGGTAAGAAACCCTGTTTTAGAACATTGGTCTGTGACCGAGGGGACCCCTTGCATCCTCCTAGCCCTGTAAGGGTTGCTAGAACAAACCACGGGTTTAAGAAATAATTCACTTGTCGTGTTTCTTTCCACAGTTGAGCCCTGTCTGGAGACCAAGTTAGAGCGGCTGGAGGCAGCAGGACCCCACGGGCTGGGGAACAGGGCCCCGGGCCCAGCGCAGAGGATGGCCAGGCCGCAGCCGCCACCCTGGGTCCGCGCAGCCTTCCTCCTCTGTGTCCTCAGCCTTGGCAGGGCCATCGAGATTCCTATGGATCGTGAGTTCTGCTTCTTTTATTCTCCTTATGTGGGGCAGAGGAGTTGGAGGGCAGAGGAGAATTAAGATCAACTTTTGAAGAATCCTGGGGGAAGGGAAACCATGGATTCTGTTGGCAGAGCTGGTTTCGAAAAAATGGCAGCAGGAGAGCTGGTGGTTTGGAATGTGAGCCCATGCGTCTGCATCGTGGTCACTCGCCACTGTGGCTGAGGGACTCAGCCTGGAAGCTACTGAGCAGGACTAGAGGTGGCGGAGTCTGGAAGTCTGAGTGTTCTCTGTGGTCTTGACTTGCCCATCAAAGCAGAGTTTCCAGGGACCAAGTGAGTGAGTGGTTATTTGCCGGTCTCATTCCTGATCTACTGTAGATCCTTCGGGCCCTCTTGGCTGGACCGATCAGAAGGATGGAAGGCCGGGAGAGGGTTGGGAAAGGGATCATTTTGTAAAAGACTGGCTACATGAGACGTTAAAATAAAGCCCTGTTATAATGCCAGTGTGGGAGAACAGGCCCTGATTCCTGCTGTTTTCCCCTCCCACAGTGAAGCTGAAAAGTAAAATTCTTATCATTCTGTTTCTCATGGTAGGGTATTATTTGGCCACCAGAATCATAAAGTAAGGGGCTTAGAGTGCTGATCTAACAGTATGTCACCAGCCATATCTGTGGGTACGTTCATAATGGCCCATTGACTGGTAGCCGCAGACCTTGGCCCTGCATGTTGACGTGCGCCATGTTTGCCACAATGGTGACACTCCTGTCAGTACGTCTTGCATCGCAGTACCAAGATGTAGGCCTGCCAACTCGGTGGCCTGTTCCCCGCTTCCAGGAATAGATGGAACCCACATGATGCCAACGTTGACTTGGACTCTCTCCAGGTGACAGATGTCCGGGGAGGGGTAGGAAAGTAACACAGCCCCCGATAAGTTTCCACTGAGCTCTGCAAAGCCAGACCCTGGGGCCTGGAGTTAGCAGAGCTTAGAAAAGAGCTGCAGGTGTCTCAGTCCCCCCACTTCACCCATAATAGCTGCCCCAGAGAAGTGGGCAGTTCTGGATGAGAGAAGGCCAGGAGACACTACCGGGTGGGCCCAAAAGCAAGATGGGCAAGGCCCCTGCTGCCCTCCAGGTGGCCCAAGTATGTGAGCGTGTGTGTGCGTGCGAGAAGAATTGTTCGATGGAGACCATCTGTACTGCTGGCTCAAAGTGAATTTCTCATTAACAGTCCCAGTCAGACAATCTAAAGATAAGGCCCCCCTCCCCCTGGAGAGGAGGAGCTGCGGAGGAAACTGGGTTATCAAGGAAGCAGTGAAGGCTCATTTCTCTTCTGTCACTTCTGCTTACTCACTCACCTGCCACTTGGACCCCCAGGGCTAGCAGGTGAGGAGTTCCTGCAAGGTGAACTTACAAACAGATGGCTTTGACATCGATGCTAGGACCCTGGATTTCTAAAACGCTACTGGAGCTACAGGCAGAGGACCATGCAGTCAGTCTCTTCAGAGTACCACCTGTGGAGCACAGAGCTGCAAGACCTTTTCACTGCCACCTCCCCATGGGAGAAGGGCCCAGAGGGTCCCTCTTTTCTGTGCCCTGTGTTCACGGAAACTCAGGCCCTTGGTTGGCCAGGGCCACATAGCAGATGGGTGATGGAGTCGCAAGAAGAAGCCAAATGATCTCTTGACAACCGCCAATCTGGTACTCCGTGTGCCCCGCACTGACCCCTGGTAACCCTGCCTCCTTCTAGTTCTCATAACTCCCGTGTGCCCAGTGGAGAGCCAAGTGCTTCATGGGCGTGGCTTCCTGTGATTCTCACAGCGAATCCACAAAGTACGTGTGGTCCTTAGCTGTCAGGTTAGAAGTCAGAGGTGCAGAGAAATGAAGCTGATTCCCCAGCTCCCGAGTGACAGGGCCAGCAGGTGAGCACAGCACCTCTGTGACGGAGGAGGTAAAACCATCTGGGGCAGGCTGGTGCTGCCTCATGCACCCCCCTGGTTACTGCAGGCTCGCGGCCATGGTGGCTGCTCCAGAGGAGTCTGCAAAAGCTGACCGCAGGACGAGAGAAAGGCAAGCCCTCCAGCTGCCCCGGGAAGAGGTCCTCTACAGCCTGGCTTCTCCCTCCCCCTTCCCAGGTTATCTGAGTTCATCCTTCCTTCCCACCCTGGCTCAGGCCCGTGGAAAGGCCAGGGAAAGACCAGGCATCCCTTTCCAACCCCAGCTTTCCTGAGACATTATTGACATGTAACATGTGAGTTTAAGAAGCACAACTGGATGATTTGCTACATGTACATATTATGAAATGACAACCGCTGGAGGGCTAGTTAACACATCCATCCCCTCACGATTACCTTTTCATGCATGTGGTGATAACTTATAAGGTCTGCCCTCTTAACAACTGTCAAATGTGTAATAGTACAGGCACACCTCATCTTACTGGACTTCACTTGATTGTGCTTCACAAATACTACATTTTTTTACAAATAGAAGATTTGTAACAACGCTGCCTTGAACAAATCTGTTGGCATCATTTTTCCAACAGCATTTGCTCACTTCAGGTCTCTGAGTCTCGTTTTGGTAATTCTTGAAATGTTTCAAACGTTTTATTATTATTACATTTGTTTTGGGGATCTGTCATCAGTGACCTTTGATGTTCCTGTTGAAATCATCGTGGGGCACAACAAACTTAAGATAAATGTTGCCTGTGTTCTGACTGCCCCACTGATTATCTGAGACACAACAGTATTGAAATTAGGCCAGTTAATAAATTGCAAAGGCTTCAGAGTGTTCAAGTGAAAGGAAGAGCCTCCCATCTCTCACTCTACACCAAAATCTAGAAACGATTAAGTTCATTAAATGATTAAGGGGTAGCATGTCAAATGTTTCTTCTGCAGCTTTCTGACCTCTCCTGCCAGTTAGCCAAGTTGTGAATGAAAAGGAAAGTTCTTGAAGGAATTAAAAGTATTACTCCAGGGAGCACACAAATGATAAGAAAGCAAAACAACCTAATTGCTGATATAAAGGTTTAGTGGTCTGGATAGGAGATCAAACTGGCTACAACATTCCTTTAAACCGGAGCCCAATCCAGGAACAGGCCCTCTCTTCAATTCTACAAAGTCTGAGAGAGGTCGGGAAGCTTTGGAAGAAATGTTTCAAGCTAGCAGAGATTGATTCATGACGTTTAAGGGACGATCTTGTCTTCATAACATAAAAGTGCATTGGGAAGCAGCAAGTGCTGATGTCCAGTTGAAGCTGTAGCAAGTTACCCAGAACATCTGGCTAAGAAGGCAGCCAGCTACACTAAACAACAAATTTTCAGTGCAGACAGAACAACCTTCTGTTGGAAGAAGATGACATCGAAGACTTTCACAGCTCAAGTGGAGAAGTCAGTACATGGCTGCAGAGTTTCAAAGGACAGGCTGATTCTCTTGTTAGGGGCTAATGCAGCTGGCGACTTGAAGTTGAAGCCAGTGATCATTTATCATCCAAAAAATCCTCAGGTCATTAAGAATTATGCTAAATCTACTCTGCCTGTGCTCTGTAAACGGAATAACAAAGACTGGATGATAACACATCGCTTTATCTCATGGTTTACTAACATTTTAAGCCCATCTTTGAACCCTCAGAAAAAAAAAAGACTGTTCAAAATACTACTACTGTTCATTGTCAATGTACCTGGTCATGCAAGAGCTCTGATGGAGGTTTACAGTGAGATTAATGTTTTCATGCCTGGTAACACAGCATCTATCTATCTGCAGCCCATGGATCAAGGAGTAATTTTTAATTTCAAGTCTTATTATTTAAGAAATGCATTTTCTAAAGCTAATGCTGCCATAGATAGTGATTCTCTGGTGGATCTGGGCACAAAAACCTCCTGGAAAGGATTCACTATTCTAGGAATCATGAACACTTGTGATTTATAGGAACAGATCAAAATATCAACATTAACGGGAGTTTGAAAGAAGTCGGTTCCAACTCTCATGGAAGACTTCAGTGGAGGAAGTATCTGCAAATATCGTGGGAGCAGCAAAGAACTAGAGTTAGAAGTGGAACCTGAAGATGTGACCGAATTGATGCAGCCTCATGACAGAACTTTAATGGATGAGGAGTTATTCTTATGGAGGGCTAAGAAAGTCATTTTCTGAGATAAATCTACTCCTGGTGAAAGTGCTGAGAAGACCGTTGAAATAACAACAAAGGATTTAGAATACGACACAGCAGCAACAGGGTTTGAAAGGACTGACTCCAATTTTGAAAACTGTTCTGTGGGTAAAACGCCATCAGACAGCATCACATCCTACAGAGAAATCGTGAAAGGATGGATTCATCAATGTGGTAAACTTGTTTGTTGTCCTATTTTAAGAACTTGCCATTGTCACCCACCTTCAGCAATCACCACGGCCTTCAACGTTAAGGCAGGACCCTGGGAAGCTCAGATGATGGTTTGCAATTTTTTTAGCAATACAGTATTTTTAAACTAAGGTACGAACATTGTTTTTAGACCTAATGCTATTGCACACTTAATAGACCATAGTGTAGTGTGAACATAACTTTTTTTTTTTGTTTGTTGTCATTTTATTTTTTTATTATTATTTTTTAAATTTTATTGTTGTTGTATTACATCCATCCCCTTTTTGCTCCCCTCTGTCCCCCTCCCCACCCACCCATTCCCCCCAAAGTCAATCCCACCTGTTGTCCATGTCCATGGTTCCTTTATACTAGGTTCTTGTCTAAGCTGCTCCCCTTCTTTGCCTCTACCTCCCCCTCCCCCCAACCCCGTTCCCCTGACCA